>LOJH01049169.1:7797-20457 GCA_001685095.1 Ellobius talpinus
GCCACCCCACCTGGTACTATGCTTTTGGCAAAAGGCTTGCGCTCCCTGACTCAGAAGCGAGGACTCCCTTGCTGCGATCAGCCTGCCCTTCACATTTCGTGTCCGCTCCAGTTTCCCCTACTGGACAAGTCCCTTGGGGGTGACACAGAAAGTCAGAGGGGACCGCAACAGACATGGTGAGTTTGTGTTATAGCTGTGTTCAAGCTCAGGAAATCCCTATCATTCATAATATGCTACAGGCAAATCTGACCTGTGCTCACCTGGGAGTCCTTTACCATCCCAAGACAGTTCATCCTACCCCCAGAGTTAGAAAGGTAGCCCATGCATGGGGAAATGTCCTCCCAACAGGGACAATATCAGTTCACTTAGTATAGATAGTAAATAGTTCAAAAGGTAAGCAGCCTACTAAAGAGCAGCCTGTCTACTAAAATGAAGAATCAGAGCTCACCTCTAAAGAGAGGCTGTAGGACTCAGCCCTCTGAACCCTAGCAGAATAGCACGAGGCATGACTAATCAATCAGCGGATGAGGGACAAATCCTGCCATAGCCCCCGAATTTACCTTTCCCACACCCTGAAGACATAATCATGTTCACGACAGTCCTACAACCATCAGCTTCTTTCACAGTGCATCCCAGGTTGGCAGTTACGCTGCCCCTTTCCTGAGCAGAATGAGAAAGCAAGTCAGGGGCCAGAGGGATGCTCAGCCGTTAGGAAGGAGTACACACTGTTCTTCCAGAGGACCCCCACTTCCTTCCCAGCACTGCACAGGCAGGTCACAACCCCAAGGGAATCCGTACTCTGGCCTCTGAGGGAGGCACATACCACACTCAGACACAGAGCCATCATAATAACCTTTAAAAAGGGAAAGAGAAGCAAGGCAGCAGGAAGGTGTCAGGATTCCTGATGTGTTTTGGAACACAAGGCCAAGCGGGGGCCACCACCCACCTGGACACTGACACTTACAGAGCATAGTGTGTCACCCTTCAGTTTGGGTCTATGACTTTTAAAACAGGAAGCTGATTTTATATTTACAAATAAAAAACAAGTTGGATCTCTGAACTTTAACATTTTTTTAATTCACTTTTATTTTGACACAAGGGTCTTTACATAGCTCAGGCTAGCCTCAAACTTGCTATGGAGTAAAGGATGACCTTAAATTTCTGCTCCTCCTGCCTGCGTCTCTTAAGTGCTGAGACGTGTGCTATCGTGCGCTGGTGATCAAACTCGGCTTTATGGGTATTAGGCAGGCTCTACCAGTGGAGTCATAGGCCCTAAAAAACGTTGTTGTTTGAGACAGGGTTTCTCTGTGTAATAGCTCTGGCTATCCTGAAACTCCCTCTGTAGACTAGGCCGGCCTCAAACTCAGAGATCTGTTTGCCTCTGCCTCCCGAGTGCTGGGATTAAAGGTGTGTGCCAGCAACACCCAGCAAAATCAATTTTTTAGTGTAGGTTTCATATGCATTTCTGCAAAGACTTCTTACCAGGAATCATTTTTCTTGGGAAAAGAACCAATTAAATCTAAAGATTATAGCTTATGTCTAGAAGCAGAAAGGGAATTCGACAATTGAAATACATTTTATTATCAATGTCATATCTGTTTACATTTATACCATGTGTTTTTTCAAGGAATGGGAATGGGGGCAAAACTTTTCAAGTTCAATGTCTGAAAAGGGCCAGGAAAAAAAAACCCAGCAACCACGTTTTTGCTTAAATCTAACCACTTCAAGAAACGAAAACCACAACAGGAAGCCATTCTGGTTAAACAGCGACATTCACTGTGTCTGCTGCAAGGAGAGCAGAGGCTGGGTCTTCTCCAGTTTACGGAGGTATTCTCTAATTAGGCCTAGCATGGTGGCTCATGCCTCTAATCTAGCACTCAGGAGGCTGGAGCAGGAGAATGCAAATTCAAAGCAGCTTCTTTTCCTGTTTTTAAAACACCCTCGTGTATGAGTGATGATGCTTCTGTGTGAGCAAGTTTCCTCCGCCCACTGTGGGCTGCAGGGATTGAACGTGGGTCGTCAGGCTTGAACAGCAGACATTTAACCTGCTGAACTTTTTCACTGGACCACAATTTCCTTTCTAAATAAAACTGCTTATTGATAGTTTAGACAGTGTACTGCACTGCTTTTGCTTTTTCAGAAGCATAAATGGATGTATAAATAAGCCATATTGGGAAGAAGAGCAAAGAGGTTCAATGGCCACCCCAGCCTCTACCTGGAGTTCATCTTCATCATTTTCACTGTGCTGTATTTTAACCTGTGAGCACATCAGTGAAGACATCCAGACATCCAGACAATCAGAACGGTGCCTTGTGGCTCTGGAACTCACATTCCTCCCCTCCCCTTGATACACATTTTGCAAATATATTTTAGTCACAGATATAGAATCTTGAAAAAATCACAAAATTCAGATATAAATATTTCTACACTAAGCGTCTCAGATTAGCTGGGAAGTTTTATATTACTATTTCACATAGAAAGCAAGGTATGTTTTACTCTATTTTTTGTTCTTTTGTTTTTGAGACACGAATTCATTTCCTGTAGCCCTGGCAGCCTTAAATCCTCCATTCTTCTATTCCCACATCCAAGTTCTGGCCTTAGGCCTGAGTCATGACATCCAGTAAGAGTTGGCTCTTTAAATTAAATTTGGAAATGAAAATGATCAACCTCAAGAATGAGAGTCATCACTGTAGGTTCCTCACACTGATATTACCTCAACCCTGTATTATATCTTCATGCTGGCGGATTTGAAATTTTGAGAAAAACTGGACATGATTTCAGAAAAATGAAACTTAATGATATGGATATCAGAAGAAACAGAGGATTTCACTAGACCTGTAACTACTCCAGGAATGATATCTATTCATAAAGCTCTTCCTCCCTGAGGAAGTTCAGAGAATAAAAAAAGTTCAAGGGAAGTGGGAAGTTCAGAGAATAAAAAAGGAGAAACTTCCTAACAGCTTTTGTGACGCCGGCATGTGTCCAAATCTTATAAGGACGTGGTAAGAAAGACAAAGACTAATCCAATCTTCCTGCACATACGGACACAAACTTTATGTCAGAAAACCAGTAACAACAATGTGTTAAAAATGCTAATATCACAAAATTATAGGCTTGTTCCTGGGAGTAGTAAAAATCATTATGAAAAGAGAGAAATGTGGTAGCCATATAATTAATAATGAGAAATAATTTAAAGTAATTTAAATCTGCTTGCAATTCAAAAAAGTTTTAGTAAGCTGGGAATAGAGTAGTGAATACTTCATGATGATAATAAAAATATTTTTAAAAAATAAGTATTTGAAAAAACATTTAATAACAAGATGTTGGAGTTGGACCCTAAACCAGGGGCAATAAGGGCAGAAGACTCGACAGAGGTGATGAAGTTGTCACTACTTAGAGCTAACTGAATGGAAACCATGAAATGAGGACACACAACTCCGAGATATTGTGGAGGAGAATGTTTACTGTAACCAGGAGGGAGAAAACAGCCAAAGACATCTGGTCCAGACCCAGAGGAGGAACCAAAGACAAGTGGCCAGGAGCGAACCAGGAGACCAAGGAAATACAAAACCAAAATGGTTGAGCTACAAAGCAAAGAGAAGCTGAAGGGGGGATTCTGGGGGGGGGAGAAGGGAAGTGGAAGCCCAGTTCCTAGGAGGGAGCAGTTTAGGGTAGCGGGCGGGGTCAGAAGTGCTGGGAGGAGCCACGGGTGAAGCTGGGAGAGCTGGCACCTCAGTCATTTGTTCCAGGGGTTTTTTGAGACCTAACATGATTGTATACATAATAAACATAATTTAAAATGAGTTTTGTTTAACAAAATTGTTGGCACAATATGCATATTTTAACAATCATTTATATTTCTGTAAACTAGCAATAATATGAAGTAAAATATTAAAACAGGCATCACATATACAAGATCAGAAAGCATCAAATACTTAAGATAAAAATCTAAAAGTACACCTAAGGGTTATATAGACAAGTTATACAACATTATTAAGAAAAATTAAAGATAATTTCATTAAATGGGGATAGTCCATGGATTAGAAATGTTATTGTGATAAATACATTAACTCTCCCCAAAGTGATCTAGAAAAACAATGTGGGCCTAATAAAAACCACAGCTGGATTTCCTGATAATTAACGAGTGGATTATAAAATTAATATGGAGCAGGAAGTGCCACTAAGAATCACAGCATAGTGACAAACTTTCATAAGAATGAGGTAGAAGAATTCACTCTATCAGTCAGAAGACATGCTGTATGACTTCAGTGACTAAGACAATGCTTTGTTAGGTGATAGCAAAGAGGCCAAAAGAAGTGAGAGACACTCAAGCCACTCAGGGCCACGATGCCACAAAGGAAGGGGATGAGTGTGAGACACGTAGACACTCAAGGCCACAATGCCACAAAGGAAGGGGATGAGTGTGAGACACATAGACACTCATGGCCATGATGTCATAAGGGAGGGGATTAGTGTGAGCCACACAGACACTCAAGGCCAGATGCCACAAAGGAAGGGGATAAGTGTGAGACATGCAGACACTCAAGGCCACGCCACAAAGGAAGGGGATAAGTGTGAGACATGCAGACACTCAAGGCCATGATGCCACAAAGGAAGGGGATGAGTGTGAGACACGCAGACACTCAAGGCCACGATGCCACAAAGGAAGGGGATGAGTGTGAGACACGCAGACACTCAAGGCCATGACGCCACAAAGGAAGGGGATTAGTGTGAGACACGTAGACACTCAAGGCCACGATGCCATAAGGAAGGGGATTAGTGTGAGACACACAAACACTCAAGGCCATGATGCCACTTACACAGCATTGAGATTGCTTTCTTCAACAAATGCTGCTTAGAAAAACACAACCTGAACTGAACTCCCAAATTAACGTTTGGTGTACTATCTAAATGTGAAGGGTCTAACAAAAAGACTTGAGGAATTGAAATAAAACATTATGATTCTGATACGGAGAAAATTTCTCAAACAGCATATAAAAGAACCACCATCATAAAGAAAAAGACTGATAAATAAGAATTTAAATCTAAGAACAAAGGGCAATGCTACAGGGATGAGAAGACAAGCTGTGGGGGGACAGGCTGACCGTGACAGCATCAAAACTTCACAGCCAGAGTAATATTAGTATCTCCACCAGGTAACTAAGACAGATGACCCAGTGGGTAAGGAGACAGCTCAGTCCACAAAGTGCTCGCTGCACACGCATGAGGACCTGAGTTTGATGCCCAGAACCCAAGTAAAAACCCCTGCAGTGGGGAGGCAGAAGCAGGAGGATCCCCAGTGCTTGGCCAGACAGCCTAACCTAGTTGCCAAACTCCAAGTCGGTGAGAGACTGTCTCACAAAACAAGGTGGGTGATAAATGAGAAATGGAACCAAAGTTGACCTCTGGCCTTCACATATATGTACACATACGTATATACATGCATGCTTACATGTGTGCGCACGCGCACACACACACACACACATACCAAAATACTTCAAGGCGTCATAAAAGGTAGTATCCAAACAATTACTATGTGAGGAAATATTTTCATTAAAAACGAGGAAAATGTGAACTGAGACTCCAAACTCTCGGGATATCACCCACCAGCATGGCTAAAGACTGACATTGCCCACTGCAGCCTGAGGAGCTGCTGATGGACATGTAAATGGATTCAGGACTCGGAAACCTGTGCGCATGTACACCTCAGCTCCTGTATCCAGACCCAAATGACTTATGCACCCAGACTGTACACGGGGACATCTGGAGCTATGCAAGCCAGCGCCTTCCTTAAAGAGTGAAAACCTGGAACAAACTCAAGTTCACCAGCTATGGGACAGCACCAGTCCCTGATGGGTGCTGTGTGACAAATCATGCAGAAAGGCCACTGTCTCCCACACACAAAGACACATGACTTGAGTAACAGAAACCAACCATGCAACACAGATACAATGTGTATGATTCTATTTTTATAAACTTCAAAAGTAAGATGACTTTACCTACGAGGCCAGAAGTCAGGATAGTGCTAAACTTTGCCAGAAGATGAAGGAGACATTTTGGGAGAGACAAGAGCAAGGCTTTGGGGGTGAGGATGGTGTTCCTTCAATTGTTTGTAAATTTCTTTTAAAATCTTTTCTATATGTGTTCCACATAAGAAATCTTCATCAGTTAAGTCCTTGCAGTAATGTAGTGTCAAGGGGGAGCAAATGACTTAGAAAGCAATATTTCAAGAGCGCACAGGACAGAATAGCACCTGCTACAGACAGAGTGCAGTAGGCTAGGCTGGCTTCTCCGGAATGAAGTAAAGGAAACCCATGATGGTTAAATAGGAAAAACTGCCGTGAGGTTGCTACAGGGAGATCTCAGTGTGACACAAGGTGCCGAGCACAGCCGGTCCAGACTGGAGCAAGCTTTCACCTACACACTCAATGACCTTGCACTACTTTCTCACCTGAAGATAGTGTGTGAAGAGGAGCCTGCTCCCGTGTTCACGGAAAGAGTTCTGGCTCTGCCCTCCAAGTCCTCCACCTGGATCAAATGAGGGTGCTCATTAATTAATCTGTGTGCTTTTGCAAAGACAGAAGCACATTCATAATTATTGTCTACCTGCATCTAAGAAAATATAATTGCAAAGTAAAAAATAACAATCTTCCCCAGAGCCACTTCCTCAGACAATCTAATTAGGGATTAGGGTTCTTCCCCAGAGGCTTGTCTGTGAACTCTCCAAGTGACCTTAGAGAGATTTCAGGTAGGTAAAGGCCGCTGATCTTTCTCAGTTAAAAATATCAGTGTTATTTGGAACCTGATTCTTTCTTTGGGATTATCACCATTCTATAAGAAATATTTAAAGTTTACCTGTTTTATTTTCTTGCCAAAGCAAGTCCATAGTGAGATAGATCTTCAAGAACTGGGTACTTTTCTTCTCTTGCGTCTTCTGCAACTTAGATTCTGTTAACTGGTATCTTATATATCTAGCTGTTAAAATTAATTATAACTCATTTTTTTCTTTTAATTTTTTCTTTTATTTCTATTTTACGGCTATCTCAGCATTCCAATTCAAACTGTAATACTGTGTTCTTTAACAACTGTGTGGGGAACTACGGGTTAAATATTACCCTCTGGTGGGGAATACTGAGCCAGAAAACTTATTTTCCGGCATCCCAATTCAAGGTAACATCTAGAATTATACAAAATCTCTCATAACCAGCTGCTGAGATTGATACTTTAAAAGATGCTAATGATATTGTATATTTCTCATAGGAATTACAACCACAAATTACTGAAGCTGCTGAGTACAAGATTTCATTAATAATGTATTTTTGTCCACGCCGTGCCTCACGCTAGCCTGCTGAAACTGTGTGGGCCCAGTTATCTGCGACACATAGTCATTTAAAGAATTTAGTGTCCAAATGAGGACTGGTTTCTGCCTGTCGAAGACCTGAGCCAATCTACAATAAGCACACATTTATTCATTTCGCCACTGATGTTTACTTAAATCTCTGGTAAGCCATATAACTAAATGCCTTAAATCAAGTATTGTCATACATTTCAAGATAGATACCCAGACCAAATGAAATTCAAGACAGATCTGAATAACTTTAAAAGATTCCATTTTATGGTGTTCAACGTTTCTTATAATTGATAGTTTTTTTAATTGGCTTTTCTTGTGACCACTCAATTAAAATTCACTGTAAGACTCAGATGTGTGTGTGTCTGTCTGTGTGTGTGTGTTTGTGTAAAATGGTTCATGCCTACAATCCTAGCATCTAGGGAGCTGCAGCAGGAGGTTTGGAGCCTGGGCTACATGAGGCCCTGTTAAAAAAAAAAACAACTTTAAAAAGAATTATCTATAATAACTTAAAGGTTTACTTTTAATTGTGTGTGTGTGTGTACGTCCAAATGTGGGTTTCTACATGTTGGTATAGTGCCCTAAAAGGCTAATGAAGGTTCTGGATCCCCTGAAGCTGGAGTTCCTGTTGTGAGGCGTCAGATAGAACTGGTGTCTTCTGCAAGAGTGATGCACACTTAACTACAGTATCATCTCTCCAGCTTAATCTGTAATTTTAAATTACTATTATTATTATTATTACTATTATATTGAGACAGGAAAGTACTGTGTTGTCCTTGCTGGCCTGGAACTCTGTAGACCAGGCTGGCTTCTAACTCACACAGATCTACCTGCCTTAGCCTCCCTCTTGAGTGCTAGGATGAACGGCATGTGCCACCACACCCAGCCCATCCTTGATGACCTAATGACATGATATAGTTATGTTTTGCCATATTAACTATCACAGATGGCATCTGCACCGTGAGAAAGCACACTTGGGTGAGCATGCTAAGTGGAAGTATTTGTCTACATAGTCTTGTAACTGTCTCACAAATCACAAATAAAAATACTATTTTCTGAAATTTTCCTTGTTTCATACTTGGTGTTAATCCCAAGGTGAGAAAACACGTGTTGAGAACTTTAACAACGGTATCACACATATGTTGCTGCAGTGTTGCTTGCTTTTAAAAAAATGCCACAAGGAATGACATCAAGTATCCAGATTAGGAAATGTGTTTTGGAAAGATCCTTGGGCATTAACCGGCCAATGGCAGCTGAATGAACTCAGGACAGTATCCATATTGGTTTTATTATTTTGAGATATGATTTCCAAGAAGAAGAGACAAAGAGCCCTGGGGGTCTGCAGGTGGGGCTGGCGGGAGCTTTTGAGTGGCAGAGAACACTTTAGCTGGGCCTATGGACATATCTGAGTCTAGATGTGCCACATTATCTCGCTCTAAGAAGGAACCTCAAATCCAGTTCTGGGCTAATTTTCGTAAATAATACTGTGGGGACTTGTTGGCCCTCCAGAGCTGTGGCTGAGCCCTGAGTCCCGGGCATTGTGACATCTCCAGTCATTCGTGTCTCTTTCCCCAGTCACTGCAGCAAGGAAAGACAGGGCAGTATACCACTCACATCAGAAGTGACACACCAGTTCTTCATGGCTCATTGACCAGAACAAGTCATGTGGCCGTGCTTATTGTACAGGGTGGAGAGAGAAATTCTGTGAGCTCAGCAATGCAGAGACAAAGCTCATAAACAACAGAGAAGGTCACGATTCCATCCGGTGGCTGACAAGGGGCTTCCACATAGAGAGGAGTGGAGGGATGAAGCTGGAGATGTGAGGGCGTGGAAACACGCTCGCTCATATTGGTGAGACCAACCTGCTGAGTATTCACACATGAAATCACTGGAGAATGAAGCTGCCAAAATAGCTGCAGAGTTGTCTGTGATGCTAGGGCTTTCCTGGGGTGATCACAAATGGGACATTCCCAGAGCAGTGTCTGAAGAGGCTTGGTTTGCAGTGAGGAGAGAATGCAAACAAGAGGAGGGTGAAACAGGAAGAGCAGCTAGGATTAGACAAAGGGGTGGACTAGGAGCAAGAAGGGAGTGTTCAGGGTAACACCGTGGTCAAAGAGATGAGTCTCTGAATCAAGCATTTAGAGCAAGTGACAGCAAAGGAAAGGAAGGCTTGGCAAGGAGCCCAAGAACTCAGAGTAGGGGCCGCAGGAACATGGCATCTGGTAAGGACAGGTGAGAATGCACAGCTTAAAAAGGTACAATATATGATGTGTTAAATTCATTAAACATACTGGAAAGAAAACAATTAGGATAGCACAGCCCACTCCTTTCCAAAGCACAAAAAAACACAGCAAGATATTGAAGCCTCCTAGAGGCTTAAAGTCCTGCGAAGACTTCAGAACTTTGTGGAAATCTTCTGAACAAATGGCAGTTAAGTGCCTTCTAGTAATTAAAATGAAAAGATGTATAAGGTAAAATTCAATTTTTCCTCTTTTCTATGTGTTGCTTGTATGCAGTTTTACTCAGAGCTCGAGAATGTCTCTCAAGTGGTCAAGGTTTAAATCTAGAACACTTATTACTGTCTTATCTCAAACAGATACTTGGAAAACAATCTGCAAACCTTCACTGGATTTGACCTTGTAGCAGTTCAGGAGGGCAGTTAATGCTGCCATCTTCCTTGTTTATCTCTGCATGAGGAAACTGTTTACAGTCCTAGTGTCAGAGGTGGATCACAAACCTGAGAGTTGGGGCTGTGGGATAGCGCTGCTCCTCTGATCACAGCCATGCATGTTCAGTGCTGGAGTGGAGACAGGCTCACCTGAGAGGAAGGAAACGCATGACCTCGGAAAGTCTCAAGGTCAAATGTAATCTGAAAATTCATTTCAGCTGTTGATTCTCCATGCCCACCCACCTCAGACTCACTTAGGGAGATTTGAAACTCAGATTACTGGCCTCTTCCTGTGTCTCACGTGCTATGTTTGGGATTAGGCTGAAGACATATTTGTTAGATTTAAGGCATTTGAAATCATATAATTATCATATATAATTTGCTTGTTTTTGAGACAAAGTCTTTGTTTGTAGCCCCTGGCCTTGATCTCATATTCCTTATGCTATTAAGAGCTAGAAACACAAGCATGCCCCACTATTCCCAGCTTTCCTTCTTTACCTTATCATTTCTTAGCCCTCTCCAGGGTACCTTTTCATGCATTTCTGTCTTTCTGTTTGTTTGTTAGTTTGTTTTTCACAGCAGGGTTTCTCTGTAACAGTCCTGCCCTGGAATTCACTTTGTAGACCAGGCTGGCTTCTGCCTCCCAAGTGCTGGGATGAAAGAAAGGCATGTGCCACTACTGCCCGGCTTCATGCATTTCTTTAAAGCTCCTAAAACACATTTATTTTTAAGCTCTTTTCAGGATACTAGTTTTATTCCTCTAGAGTGAATTTCTCTCTAGACTGCTGATTGTGATGGTGTTTTCACATTAATCTCTTCATGCACTTCAGGAATTTCTGGTTTGTTAGCTTATGTGACTCTCAGCAGTCTCTTTGCTCAACTTCCTCTTGCTAGGAAGGGCCGTGACTAAGGGAGCATCCTGTTGGATGGATGGATGAAACTGAATCACCCACTAGATGGGCTAGCATAGTTACTGGTAAGAACTGCATCGGTGGCTTCCCTTCTGGTGATGCAAGTCACAGCTTCATGCTGTACTTGCAGTAGGTTTCTCCTCCCCAGCACGCTTAGCCAGCATTCCCCACCCATTCGCAATGTCCCAATGTCCAGTAGGACTCCATCTTCAGCCCCTTCTTGCCATCTTGTATGCCCTTTCAGAAGGGGGTGGTCAGCCATGTCCCGGCTGCTTCTGTTACTCGACACCCACATTTCCTCTTCATTCTTGATGCATGTTTAGGGCAGATGTGTGCGGCAGTGTTTCAGGGCACACATCCATAACACCATCGTAACAGAAGGCCACAGTCAAGTTTCTACTTCTCGTGGCCTTAACTGAAAGAGTCAACAGCACTTTTAAAATATAAAGTGGCATTGCATTTTCTAAAGCAAGCGGAAACCCTTCATCTCATATTTTTGATCTACACACATACTAGTACATATTTTTTTTAGAGAACGTTCTTAGACATACTCACAGAGTTCCATGAACAAGGTTTTCTCAACACTACTTTTTGTTCCTCTTATTGTTATTATTGGTAAGGCATTGTAAAATGACACCTACTTTTCGGTTGGTATGTACTTTTTACGTCTATAATAAAATTTGTTGATTGTGGTGGCCTGTTCCAGCAGGCTACGCTGAGAAGGCAGAGGCCGGACTGGGGGGTACACCTTGGGAAGCCAGGTATGGTGGTGCACACCTTCAATCCTCATGTGCAGGATGCAGAGGCAGGCAGATCTCTGAGAATTGGAGGTGGGTCTTGTCTTCATGATGAGTTTCAGGTCACCTAGGGCCTAGTGCTTGGTAGGTTTCATACCGAGACCTTGCCATATAAAAAAAAAGGTTTAATGGGAATTTACATTTTAGAATATCAGTTTTCAACAAAATTATATACCCCATACATGAAATATTATGCATATGTATAATTTTTACTAGAAAAGAGCATGAAATGTACAAGATAAATAGCTGAGAAATCTATGGATCTTTCTCGTTCTGTTACAGAGCTTGTAGTAAAAACAGATTTACTGTAGGAATCTGGTTTATCGTGTGGCTTATCTTGGCAGTACTTTTATGTTTTCAGTACTGGGGATCGAACACAGGGCCTACAGCTTGCTAGGCATCTACTCCACCACTGGGCTATGTGTTTGGGCAGCTTGTTTTGCCTATCCACATCAGGTAGGAGGTGAATTCATATGAACAGTGTGTGGTAGATTAAACCTTTTATGATCAAGTCCCGCTGCATCTCCCTTTTTCTTGAGAGAGGGTCCTACCACAGAGCCTGGCTGGCCTGGCAGGTTGATCCGTGAGTCAGAGTTCTGCCTGCTGGGATGAAAGGCAAGCATCACCACTCCCTGCTTCTACAAACATTTTCTGTCACAATTCTTTGGAAAAGCAGCTTTCTGGAAATTTTACTAGGTAATCTAAAATATGACTAAATAACAAGCACATAGAAATACGATGAAATAGAGTTGAAAGATACGTTGCTTTATTAAAGTAGTAGTGTCTATAGGAACCTAATCTCGAAATTCCTTCCTTCCTTCTTCCCTCCCTTCCCCCGTTTCTTGTTTCAAGAAACTAATCAACGTTGGCCCTTCTAGATGGTAGGTTCTGAAAAGGAGTTAGCTGTTTGGGTCTCATGGCTAATGAGCTATAACT
>LOJH01049170.1:0-12904 GCA_001685095.1 Ellobius talpinus
ATAAGCTAGCCGTGCAGGAGCTGGGCGGGACGAAAAGCAGGCCAGCCCGCCGCTTCTATCACTACACTGGCATGCAGTGTTCCTGGGAGAATTTTACACTTAAGTTTTCAAAGATACTGTCTACAATTTTATTTGATATTGTGATTTTATTTGACAGTGTGATTCTGTCCAACATGTTTCAGGTGTACTAGATACTGGAATTCTTCCCTAGAGTCACCGCTAGAAATGGGATAGGTGCCCAAGGCTTCAAGTGCTTGCCCAGCACAGGAAGACTCAGTAGCAGGACTGGTTTTTGGCAGCCCTAGAGGCCAGGGCTGTTAGCTGGCTCCTATGTGTGGCACTGTCAACAGCACCATCAGTACAGACACTATCAAAGCAGCAGGCAACCACACTCTCCTGCTTCTAGTCTGAAGCAGCCTGACATCCATTCTTCTCTTGGCTTCATCACTGGGGCTTTATTGACAGGGACCTTTATTGGTAGTATCACAGTGACTGAGTGTCAAAAGAACTAATGAGCGTGTGACCCAGGTGAACCCAGGATGTGACTGCTTAAGCAAATGTCCTCTTACTCAGTACTGGCACAGCCAGTCTCTAATCCTCCTTCACTCTGATCCTTGCTGGGTTCATATGGTCAGATCAATAAAACAGCATCTACAAGGAGTAACTCTAGGCCAGTGGTTCTCAGCCTTCCGAATGCTGTGAACTTTCAATACAGTTCCTTAGGTTGTGGTGATCCCCAACTATAAATTGGTTACATGGCTACTTCATAACTGTAATTTTGCTACTGCTATGAACAGTAATGTAAATATCTGATATGCAGGATATCTAGTATGTGACCACTGTGAAAGGGTCCTTCCACCCCCAAAGGGGTTTCGACTCTGAGGTTGAGAACCACTGCTCTAGGATTTGTCCTAAATAATATGATGCGATCTAAAAGAACCCTAAATAAGAAATACTGACGTTTCTGCTAGATAGACAGGAGGCACAGCTGTTGAGGTGCTCGCCCACAGGAGCCAATCCAAAGCAAGAAAAGTTTATTCATGTTGAATGCTCAGTGGACATTTTTCTTATGAAGAGCAAAATGAATGCAACTGTTCAAAAAGAAATAGTTACTAGGTAGTTATGTGATACAGATTTATTAACAACCACAAGGATGTAAGAATCTTATGTGAGAAGAACATGGCCTGAATGTGTATGTAAACTTAGACAAACTATGTAAGATTATGCAAACACACCCACACCCACATCCAGCAAGAGAGGCGGGAATACATGTGGGCATGATGATAGTGATGAATATTTTTCTAATTTTTAACTTTTCTAATAGCTTTAACTTAAAAACTAAAAGTACCAAAGTGCTCATTTAACTGGGATGTTTTCTTCATTAAACTCTGCTGTGTCTCTCCAAGTCACCTGCCTACAGCTTGCACCATTATCACTATTAGCCCATGAGTCACTAATTACCACCTAGAGAGGCAAGGTTGCAATGGGAAAGCCACAAACTTGGGTGTGGATCTACTTTTATATAGGGACGCCTTAGCTGTCGGGGCTGCTACAGCCAACTACTGCAGGCTGGGTAATTTATAGCCAACAGGTATCTACACATCACAGTTTTGGAGGTTGTAAACCCAAGATCAAGGCATCAGCAGCTCCAGTGACAGGTGGTAGTTGTTCTGCTGATGGTGCCATCTCATTATACCTTCGAAGGGTGGAAAGGACAAGCTAGTGCCCTGAGGTCACTTTCATAGCCTCCCAAGGCCACCTCCTAATAAGCACCTTGCTGATTAAAGGTTAGAATATGCAGGCAGAGCACAGGGCTCTTTACTGGTCTGAGATGGCTCACCTTCCTATTACACAATCATACCAACCTTTAAATCCTATGTCCTAGGTACACAGGAGTCACAACCTTAAAACCCTGACGTGGACAATAGGAATCAGCTTTAACATGTGGGTTCAGTGTTTGTGACAAACACAGTATCGGTGCAGACTGTCAAAGCACACATTCTGGTGTGAGCTGCTGACCATGGGGAGGCAGGATGTGTTTAGGGCAGGGTGTGTGCGGTAGGGGCAGAGTCTGTGGAGAGGAGAGTGGACATGGAAATCTCTGTAATTCGGCTGCGAACCTGAAGCTGACTGAAAAAACAAAGCCTATTTAAAAACACAGGCTACAAAGAAACTAGAGATAAAAGGAGATTATAAACTAACAACTCTGTTACATGTTTCGGGGGCCAGTAGTCAACACTGGGTTTCTTCCTGTATCACTTTTTGCTTTCTTGTTTTCTGTTTTGTTCTGAAACGGTATCTGATCCTACTGGTTCAGAAACCAGCTGGCCATTCTGATTTTTAGTGGGTGCTGGGGATCTGCCCTCGGGTCTTCACGCTAGCTCAAGAAGAGTTGTACCCATGAGACCATCTCCCTAGCCCCAAGACTCTGAATTTTAAGGTGCTCACTTGAACAAGTTCTGCAACCACCGTGGGCCTGCTGGCATGGGATTAGGAAGTGACTGTAATGGACAGTGGCTCAGTGGTAACTTCCTATCTGGCGATAGCTAGAACTCATTCCCCAGACAGTGCTGCCATCTGGTGGCCACTGCACACTAAGAGCTCATGGACAAGACTGCCAGCAGCTAATGTCCAACCAGGACAAGCAAAGGTCACTCAGTTCTTAAGTAACTCATGATGGCATTTGGCACACACGTGGGACAGCAGAGCTCCGAAGCCATCTTTATAGTCAGTTAAAGGAACTACCTTTAAAAACAGACCCATGTAAGTTTTCCCTTTTCATTCACCTATGGTCCCAGTCAACTTTCCCACTGCAACCACCAGTCTTAACCCTGAGTTTCTGCACCATTCCTTGTTTTGAAGAAAATGCACTTGAAAACAGAAACAACTTGCCATCTATTCATTTGTGGACCGCATACTGTGCTTGACTGACCTGCAATGGTGTGGGCGTACAAACGGCTGCCAAAAGTGAAAACATGCAACTCGTACAGCTTGGCGATCTTCTCCAAAAAGTCCCTGCAGTGAGGCCGCAGGCGGGTGTGCAGCATTGGCTCACCCCGGCCCAGCTGGAAGTGAAAGATGCCCTGTGGAGAACAGGCAAGAGTGAGAAGAGGACCAGGGAGAACTGCCCAGCTGACATCTGAGACCTTGCAAGGGTCTACAGACATACAAGCCAGGGGAGGGTCTGTACAGGGCACATGAGACCCAGATACTGCAGGAGTAAGGCATGGGAAGGTCCACGATGATGAATGCCACTAACTATGACAACTAGCCACTGTAATAACAAGATGCGTTAACTACCTCTCATAATTATTACTGTCCATGACACTCCTTACTATATAAACTATCTGCCAACTAGTAATCACTATAACCACTTCTGACTATTCAGGATCAACCACCAAGATAACTACCTGTGATCACCACAACCAGGATAGCTTGACGAGGGCTGTTGGTGAGAACCCAGTTAAGTCACACCTCAGGGTAGTCTTGGGATTGGTGCTAGGTTGTATGTTATCTGTGGCATTATCTTATCTCGTGACAGCCTATTTCTTTGCTGTTTCACATGTTCTTATGGGTCAAACAATAGAGCTGCAGCCACCGCTCTGAACACAGCCATGGTGGTTCCTGAGCTGCTGCTAATGGCTTGACACACAGCTTCACTCAGATACATGAGTGATGAATTAGTGTTCTAGATCACCTTGCAGGCAGGTTATTATTTTGCAGATAAGTGTGTTTTCCTTAGGAAACGAAGCTATGATCCATTTACTTCTATTTACCATTATTTTCTCAGCAAAATTATTGACTTCTTTAACAATTAAAAAGGTAAACTACTTAGGACAGATACTCACTAGCTCTAATATAAACACACCAGGATGGTGAAACTGAGCTGTCAAAGACACAATGAGAGATTCTATAATCAGCTTCCCCCGTCTCAACAGTAAGAAGTCCAGCAGCTATGATGCCATTCTCCATAATGGTACAGCAAGAATGAATAGCCCTTCCCCAAGTGTCCAGACATCCGAAACGGAACTCAGACGCTGAGTCCCAAGGCCTACAATTATTTTCAGTAGTGGCCCAGGCCTTGGCCAGAGGTGACCTTAGATATAGACTAGGCGTCTTGGCAGTATTGATATCAGTAGAGGGCTAGTTCTGCCTAAATCATCCTGTACCAGTGTTCTCAGCCTTTCTGATCTGTGACCCTTTACTAGAGTTCTTCATGTTGTGGTGACTCCCAACCATAAATTATTTTTGCTGCTACTTCATAACTGCAATTTTGCTACTGTTGTGAATCATACTGTAAATATCCATGTCCTAGGCAACCCCCAAAGGGTCTGTGACCCACAGGGTGAGAAACATTGCCCTATACAGATGTGAGACACTGTATGTAGTTCTCCAGATCCCTACAAGTGAGAACTGGTTCAAGCTGTCTTACTAAACTAATTTAAATGTGTAACTCCAAAGGAACAATAAAACAAACAGCCACAGAAACACAAGCTGAGACGCACAAGAGCAAAGCTCCCACCAGTGTGCCCTTCCAAATGCTCACTGTGGTGTGACTGAAATGATATACTATCCAGTAAGAACTTCTATCACACCAAATACTGTACACAGGACAGTGTAAATGTCCTGTAAGAAGATCCCCTGATACACACAGATAACTAATATAACCCTTGTAGAAGCTGTGCCGTGGAGGCAAACCTCCAGTCATAGTGGGCTAATCTTCACAAACTCTACCCACACTCTTGTCCGGCCACGATTCCTATCACCATTATATCCACAGCAGTTCACTCATGTAAAGGAATTTGGCTCTACGGCAACCCATACCCTAGGCTCTGATCAGCTTCTAGTATCTTCCCACACCTAGGCCTGGCACAGCAGGACACATACAAAGCTGCAGTGGTACCCAAAGTCTACATGTCACATGCCCAACAGCTAGTATTTTAAAAACTAGCAGCCTGACACTAGCTAGGACTTCCTTGTTTATAGTATGCACAACTACAGGCTTTACAACATCTTTCTCTAATAAACCCTAAAAGCTTTCCACTCCTGAACCTGAACTTCCCAGCAAGTGACTGCTTTCCTACTCAGGCTTAACCTGAATGTGATTCCACACCTAGCCACTTCCCTTGTCACCTTGGAGAACTCAACTTCCTCATGGTGACTCCTAGGTTGTCTTCAACACAAACCCAGATGTCCTCTTGTTCTAGACACACAGATATGAGGAACTCCATATAATAGCTCTTCCCAAGACTGTGTCCCTAACAGCAGTCTCCTTGTGTCTCCACTCACTGTCCTTACAGGTCTCAGAACTCTTATAGCCTGGATGACCACAGCAAGTGAGACCCTCACACAAGCGCTCAAAGCTAACAGTAAGGGGCCACTTTCAGTGCCACCTGGACCAGCCCACAGACACAGGTATGTGACGAGCCTGTTTCCCATATCTAGGAGATGACAGGAATTCACTGAAAACAAAACAATGTACTTTAAAATAGAACCATGGAGTCTAAGGCTGTTGTGAGAGCTACCATGGGAAAGCTGGCATCACTCACTTTGTTGGACATCTGGGGACAGTGCTGCTCAGTCGTATGAATCAGGGTCTGATCCAAATCAACCATAAGGACCAGTTTTCTGTTTCGATGCAGTCGTTGCTGATCTTCCCTTCCTAGTTTTTCAGCTTGCTAAAGATAAAAAGGAAGAGAGAAAAATGACAAAAGTATGTATATTTGGATTAAAAATAAAATTCAATTGTATTAAGAAAAGCACACAGACAAGTTCCTAGCCACCACGACTGCCTCCACATTAGCAGCCTATCACCACATTTCTAAGGAAAGTCTGGCTCAAGGGGAATTGAAGCCACCCTTGCTGCTGTGTTGGCAGACCAAGGTCACTGGCACACAGAACTAAGAGCTGTGGGGCTTGAAAGCATCCACGTAGACACAGTTGTTAATGAACGAAAAGAAAAATGGCAGCTTCCAAGTCTTAGAAAGCAGTATTCCAGATGGGGGTGCCTATAAAATGCTATCTACGAATACATGCTCCAGGGTTCCCCTAAAGAGCCCAGCAGCTGCCCCTCTCCTCACCTCAGAGCTCACCATCAACTCCGGCACACTGTGAACCATGGAAACAGTAGCTGTAGAAAGTGGTACCTGTTGCTTTCCATTTTGATTCTGCAACCTGGAAATGTGGAAAGAGCATTTGGCTAACTGTATGGAGGGCACATGTAGCTGGGAGTGGCATGCCTTCAGCAGGAGGTGACCAACACTCCTACCCTAGCACACTCTTGTGCAGACAGCAAGTGAATGTTGCCTGTCCTTAAAAATAGGAAACCATGAGAAACCATGCTCTGGATCACACCTGCAGCCAGATTTGCCAATCACAGTCTCAGTGCAAGAGTCAATTCTCCATGTAAACCAATCACAGTTACATGAAAACAAGTAATAATAGTGTCAGCCACCCACAACCTATACTGTTGAATGACTAGAGATCACTTAGCATCAGTGATCAGCTATATAGAACACTAGAAAAGCAGGTTCGGTGTCAAAGCTGTGTCCCATCCTGAATGGGGGGAGGGGGTGTGCTCCAGATGTAGAAAGCATATGACTTTCAGAAACACTGTAGAAGTACCCTGCATAATCTAGGGAGTCAGGCAGCGAAGGCTGAAAACAAAAAGGATTCTTTCCTGGGAAACTGGCCATGGTCCTGGGCCCAACTCTGGGCAAAGGCAGTAGGACCCTATATTCTGCTTGACACACCACTGCCCTCAGTACCCATGGACTCAACCACCTGAGAGCCAAAGACTCTGGAGCCTCACTCCCCATGTGTACTTACTGGGTCAGGTCCTGGCCACATTCGGCACACAGACCCTTCATGACAACAGGATGGCTGCATCCTTCCAATCTCACCAGAAGTACTCTGCAAGATAGAGGCAAACATTAACAAATGCATGTTTAAAAATCTCTCGGTGTATCACATGGTTTGAGAAAGGGCTGGATGGGAATGAGTCTTCAGCCTGGCTCCAGCTGACTCTCCAATTACTCTAGCCAGGACACCACAAGAGCAAGAGTGAGCTGCAGCGGTCTAATCAGAAGACAACATGACAGACAGATGGTCTCAATAACTATCTGCACACAATCCTCTCATGTATCTGGGAGGGAGCACATCAAAAGCTTTACATGCTGGTATAATTCCAAAATTAATTCCTGTTCCCTTCCACAGATGATTCCCAGTGTAGACCGGCTCATATTCATCTGATATTTTTCTGAGAGAATTATCACAATGTCCCCAGTTGTTTGTATGTTTCCCTTTAAAACAGTATTTGACCACGTACTCCCTGCTGACCTTGAACTCTCCATCCTCTTGCAGCAACCTCCCAAGTACTGGGATAGGCTACCATGCCCACTTCCTAATTTTTAAGTAAACAGAAACTGTTTTTCTTGTTCTGTCCACACACACAACTGCCTCAGGGAGGGATTCCTATATAGACAAATCTCAGGACTGTAAGAGCAGAGGCTGCACTCTAATAACCCAGCAGATTCACATTTCTCAAATATGGCTCAGTAGGGTGCTTGTCAGGCCCATGCTTCTTCTTGCCATGAAATTAACAGTTTCCAGAAGCAGGGTCACCTTCCAGAAACCAAATCTGGTCCCGCCCTGCTCTACACTCAAGAGCACTCTGCTTCTTGCTTGGTCTAGCCTGTCACTCGCAGAAGCTCCCAAAGGCCTGATCTATCACACTGTAAGCCAGAGCCCTTGGCCCTCCCAGGGACCTGGCCAGAGAAGACTTTCCACTGCCCCCCTCACAGCACTCTGAAAGAGAAGAGCAGGACAAACACGTCAGACCAAAGCTCGGCCACGCAGGAACAACAAAGAACACTTCCCTGGTACTTCACAAGATGTGGAAGGCCAAGACCCAAGACACACAGTTACAGGTTCAGACTCACTGGACAGGGTCTCTGTATCCATCCCTGTCCTTGGTTCTGCCTTTTGGTTCTAGTACAAGTTCAGACACAGGACACCTGCCCTCCAGCCTATGTGCAGAGTCGGCCCTCCAGCCTATGTGCAGAGTCGGCCTGGTTCTCTACCTCCTGTGCCTGTCTAGAAACTATGTGACATTTTACATGGCGCACTGAGCTACCATCAAGGACAGGAGTAAAGTTATGGAGAAGTCTGCTGTGAGGACAGAGCTGATAACAAAGCCAACCACCTTGGTAGGTAACCTGTTCAGTTTGGTCTTCCCTGGAGCATGGGCCCAACATCAAAGCCACTGGCAAAGATTCCTCTGGGAATAGGCTCAGCTTCATACACAAAAGAAACATGGCCATAATTTAAACAGTGGGCTACACAACCTTGTTCTCAAGGACCTGATGAGAAGGAAGCTTACAGTCAAATTGCTATGAGTTAGACAGTAAGCTCTGGAAGAAAGAATTCCACCAACACAGACGGTGAACTCTCGTGGAAGTGAAGAGTGCTTCTGCAGACACTCTGCAAGAGAGGAGAGAGGCAGGGAAAAACAAAAGCATATAAGCAAGGCTGTGAAGCTAGAGTGAGGGTACAGTGCGTGCAGTGCAGTCTGGCCTCCTATACTTCGGGCACTGTGAACCTAACATCCTCACTGTATGAGTAAATCATGTAACATTTTTACTAGAACCAAAAGGCTTTGCCCATCTTATTCTAGAAGGCAGCTTTTGCCTTGGGACACACAACCATGTTTACAGACACTCTGGATAATACATATATCACTGCTGAATTGTTTCATAGGGCACAGAACACCTGTAGCACAGTCACAGGATCCAGAATGTCCCAGGGCTCAGATTGGAAGCCAAGACACAGACATGAGACCAGCGTCACCAGAGTATACACTATCTGGACTCATCTAGTTTACTTGTGCTCTCAGTGTTCTAGAGACACCCACCGCTAATGAAGAGTTGCCAGCCCACACTTCTTACACTATAGTCACCCGTGGGGTGGAGGTGCCACATGGGGAATATATACTCATACACCAACTTGCAGCCAGAGCTGTGCTAGGCCTTAGGAGACATAGGGCCAGAACAAAGTCTGGAGCAACTCGACGGGTCAGGCTTTGGCAGCAGTTATAAAAAACAGTCTAAAAACATTTAGAGAAAGACTAAATTAAGAAGTCCAATTTCCCAAACCATCTAAGAATCTCCTAAGGGTCAGCTAAGACTCAAAACATCTCTGTTGACTTCTGACGACACAAAGACACCCCTCCTTGGTCCAGAACTGCTAGTCTCGAAAAGCACAGAAGCTGTATCCACTTCAGCAAACTTGTCTCAGAATTTCATCAGTCAAGGGTTAAATGCATGCAGCTGCACAAAGCCACCGATGCTCCTTAAGCTCCAAGGCTGCAGGCTGCACCTGCCACCTAAAGGCACAAGACTTACATCCCCACCAGTTCAGTTAATGCACACAGACACACACACGGACACAGCGCGTAAATGAGATCAACATTATCCACAATTTAATGTGCCACATGAAAATAGACTTTTAAAAACTACTATGAAACACAAATTAAATAAATTTAAAAATAACTCAAGTTTGGAGGAGGAGTGGATGGGGAAGGGGTATTGATGAGAGTGGGGTGGGAAGGGACGTGAGGAGAGGAGGGAGGGGAACCTAAGGTCCATATGTAAAATAAATGAAAAAAAGTTAAATAAAATAAATAAGTAGTTCAACTTTTTTAATTAAATAAAATTATGTGTATACATAACATTTAAAAATCCATTATGATCTCAGTTTATAAACTTTAAGATGTGTACCTTTCAAGTATTTCTAAACATTTCAAAATTGATTTGTTTTATTTTGTCTTCCCCCAAATAAAACAAACTTTTCCTGAGACAATGGACATACATCACTTGTTATGTCTGGCAATGACATGAGCATTTACGCATAATTTTAAAATATATATGAAAATGACTTATCTATTCCTCCACATCAATATGAGGCTTTCATTTAATCATTTTTTGAAAAGATTTATTTATTGTGTATGAGGATTTTGCCTGCATGTATGTTTGTATATTATATATACGCCTGGTGCTGGCAGAGGCCAGAGAGGGTGTTGGGTTCCCTAGAACTGGAGTCACAGGTTGCGAGCTACCATGAGGGTGCTGGAAATGGAACTCAGATCCTCTGAAGAGCAGTGTGTGCTCTTAACCTCTGAAGCCCCTTGTTTAATCTCTTCTAAAATGAAAAAGAAAACACAGGGCTAGCGATTCACTTCAGTGCACATACACATCTTAGAGCCAATGTGTTGATCCTAAGTAGGCACACTTCAAAGCCTACCTACCTTAGAGGCCTCTGTTAATGATCACATCAAGCTACTTAAAAGCCTGCACACAAAACTCAGTCACTTCATACAAAGTATATGATACCTGGCAAGTATCATTCAATACCAGATAAAATGCTATCTATTATTCTCTGTTTTCTCAAACAGGGGAATGTGCATGCCCTTCAGAAAGACTTCCTAACATGAGACTCCCTCGTTCAAAATGCTACAGACCAGAAATGCTGCAGTTCTGGGGGCCATTTGGAGTTTGGTAGGTTTGCATAGGCCTCACATGTTGTTGAGCACTGGAAACTCAAAAGTAAATAGACCCTAGTTTTGGATTTTGGAATATTTTATACTTTGGATTTTAGAATTAAAGATACTCAATCTGTACAACTAAAATGTGGGGCAAAGGGCCACTTAGTCGAAATCTGTGCTACAAAAACCTGTCCAGATGGTAAATGAAGAGTTCTGTTGAGCGCCACCCACAGCATCCTCTGCACGGACAGCCATTCTCAGTGGATCATGCTTCTGCCAGGTTGATGCCTTATGAAGACAATTCTCTACTGAATGGTCTTTGTACAAAGTGACTTAACTCA
The DNA here is from genome assembly GCA_001685095.1 of Ellobius talpinus. Lineage (NCBI taxonomy): Eukaryota > Metazoa > Chordata > Mammalia > Rodentia > Cricetidae > Ellobius > Ellobius talpinus. The sequence continues at coordinate 10,882 of LOJH01049170.1, forward strand.
GCAATTTTTTTAAGACTCTGTTCCACAAAAGTATATTTTGGGGGAGTCCTAAATGGTGTCCTCAAGAGCCAGTAGTTCCAAAAGTACTGCACACCTATCAGTCCCAGCTCCATGAATTCAACTGGGAAAGGCAACCCGCTGCCATGAAATTTATTCCAAAGAAACCATAAGGATGGACACAGGGAAGGAATAAAGGGACCTTTAAATTAAGGTGTTATTAACTGCTTCTTCCTGGTCCTTTCACATTGTTCACCCACGTACATGCAGGTATACAGACAGGAATACTAGGGAAGCATGCATGTCACCTTGCTGCAGTACTCCCCAGAACACTGACAAAATGCTGTCCACAAATGCACACAATAGGAAACGGGAAGGAAACATTTTAAATGAAAGGGATGTTGCTAGCGATTTTCCCAGAACTAGGAATTCACCTGACATCACTGAAATGGTGGTACAGGTACCATGAGCGGTTCAGGATTCCGAGAGTTATTTCAAGGACACCTAGATGCTTCAGCTGAGAAGCGACACAACTCATCAGTTCCAGAGTCCTGCTACAAGCTACTGCTTTAAGCTCCAATATCTCAAACATCAAAGAGAAGAGGCAAATACCAGCTGGGAACTCATCACAGTGACCTCTCTGCTGACTCCTTGGGTCAATGACCCAGGTAGGTGGATCTGAGCCTGAGTATGTATACTAGCTAATTATGAGTCTGATGGTACCTGTTTAGGCCTCGGTGATTCTGTAATAGGGGACCAAAATAAAATGAGACATTCCCTGTGGGCGTTTTCTACCGGTCAACTCAAAAGCAGGCTACCACCACAGGAGAAATTGCTAGGGAGGGCCCAGATGAAGCTGAGAGAGCAGCTTCTCTGATGTAGGAACAGTGCCTACCAAGCCCACAGCCTTGTCCCTCCAGAAGTCAAGCAGACAGCTCCCTCGGGGTGGTCAGCCCCAAAGAAGCAAGCTCCTGCTGGCTGTGCAACCTCACCCTCCAGCATACAGTGGGCAGGAGTAGGTGCAGGCCCACAGGCCAAGACCCCAGGCAACATCTCCAAAGATGCACTAGGGAGTGACCAGAAAGACAGCTAGGCAGGGTTCTCTGTCTGTGACAAGACCGGTGGAAAATGGAAATTTCCTTAGGGAGAATGGTAGACAGCAAATACTCAATAAAGGCAGGACTGGTACAAGTCAAAGAGGTGAGCACTGGACACCAGAAAAGGAACAGAAAGGGTGTTTTCAGAGGGAAGCTCCCAGCCCAACCCACTGTGGGCAGGAGCACTCACCTCCCCCAGTAGTTTCTGTTCTTTACAATCAAAACAATCACTGCCATGTGACACACATGCCCACGTGTTAACTCAGGTTCAACACACAACACTGGTAAAATCAGACATAAAGCCAGACAGTGACAGATCAAACCAATTCAAGATCCTGTAGAATGACAAGAATGACAGCTAAAGGGTCCTCGCATGACTTGAGGACCAAGTACCCATCACCGATGCAGCCTGGGTTCTGCCTTTTCTGTGGCTATGATGCAGGACCACCGGGTTTTACAGCCGCGTTTCACAGAGTTTTATAAGCGTTTAAAGAAACACACACGCCCGACAGCTTCTATTTCAATAACGAGCCTGGAACCTGCCTGAGTAGTCCTGCGGCCACAGCCACCCAAGTTGCCTTCACTTACAAAGGTGGAGTCCATCAATTATAGAAGAGGGACGAATGCAAAACATTTCCCAAAGGGGTAACCCTGGGTCACCGAGAACTTTTCAAACACAAGTATCTCGGGTCTGATACGATCACAAACGGCGACCATTCTTCCTACATTCTCACCGCACAGCACCTTCGGGCGTCCCTGCACGACCGATTGCAGCTGTAGACCAGACACCCCCCGGCATCCTGAGAGCCCTGGGAACCGGGTCCCCGCACACTCACCCAGGGGCCACCACCTGGCCTGGCTGCGCACACAGTTCACGGACCACGCCGGCGCGCTCCGACCTGAGCCTGCGCTCGGCCCGCGCAGCGCGC
>LOJH01049172.1:0-12903 GCA_001685095.1 Ellobius talpinus
AGTGAATACAAGGCTCAGATAATTGTTCTTCATGGTATAGTCAGTGCCGCAGTTCTAGTTAACCAATTGGTTACTCTGTGTTGCTGTAGATAGCTCAGTGCTCCTGGGCTTTGCCCAGTTCCTTTAGAGTTTGCTGTCTCAGGCCTACTTTGGCCTAGGTTCCTGGCTTTGACCTGTTTCTGTAAATCCTGGTCTGGATCCATTACTGCAGAAGTCCCAGGCTTGGATTTCATCCTGCAAAGGTCTCTGGCTCCAGTCTACTGCCTCAGTGTTCCCAGGTTTGGGTGTGCCCAGAACTGCAGAGGACCTGGCTCAGGCTTACTCCCTCAGAGGTCTCAGACTCATGCTAGGATCTACAGATGTTTCAGGTTCCTGCCCATTCTGTTTGATGTCCCAGACCAGTGCCAGGACCCACAGAGTTCCTGGCTCAGGCTTACTCCCTCTGAGGTCCCAGACTCATGCCCACAGAGATCTCTGGTTCCTACCTACTCCCTCAGAGGTCCCAGATTCATGCCCAGACTTGCAGAGGTCCTGGCTCAGGCCTAGTTCCTAGGAGGTTCTAGAGTTACTCCCAGACCCACAGCAGTCCTGGCTTATGTCTACTTCCTTGAAGGCAGACTCTCATCCTATAATTAACTATGGTTAGTAAAATTTCATTAAGATATTTTCCCATGAGTTCATTTCCTTTGCCTTCCTATTAATCTAAGCTCTTTTTTCTTCTTTGTTCCTTTCTGTACTTTCACATGCAATCACAATATTGCTTAATACTTTTAAAATGTGGTTTTATTTCTATTCCTCTATACTTTAATTAATGTCACTAACTATCTAAGAATATTGAAAATGACATATTCTTAATTTGAAGGATATTCTCAAAGAACAGTTGGAGTAAGTTTAGTAAAGGTTGATATCATTTTCTTATATAATATTTTAATAGCCAATATCAATTATTGGATTTCCTGCCTCTTCCTAGGAGACCCATAAATTTGCATGAGCGTCTGAGTGATTTCCTACTGAATCAGGCATTTCTCTGTGTTCTCACTTGTAATAATCTTCATTTCAATGAAAAGAATCAGTGTCATATCCTAACTCTACTCCTAATATCATAATAGGTACATTATCTTCATTTAAGCTATCTCCGGAGTTTAAGATGATCATTTATAACAGCTTGTTGAGTTCCAAACTATAAAGAATTAAAAGAAATTAAGTGGAAGTTGCTTTTCTATTGCTATGCAATTTGAGTTTAAGCAGATTGTTTGTAGACAGGGCCTCATACATAGTGAGCTCAAGATGGATTATAACTCACTATACATCCCATAATGACCTTAAACTCATTACAACCCCCTTCACTTGCTTAAATACTGCTCAGATGATGTAATTGAGTCACCATTCCTAGCCTAAACATGTTTTTTGCAACATTGCTATCTATTTAGATAGGGTGAAGAGGAGGAAAAGGATTATGACAAGGAAGAAGGCGAGATCAGAAGAATGGAGAATATGTTTCTGGAGAAGTGTGAGCAAACATGTCTTAGAATTTCCTTATAACAAAAGATGAAAACTAAAGAGTAAAACTTCTGAAAAATATAGACCTTATTAAGAGCAATTAATTGTAATTTAATTGCTTGTTATTGTAATTAAATAAACCATAAAATTTAGATTTATTTTCTTTTCTCTGGCTATAGTGTATTATTCCATAACTCTTGTTAGCCTGGAGCTTACTATGTAAACTGGGGTGAATTTAGTCCACAGAGTTCCTCCTGCCTCTGCCTCTTGAGTTCTAGGACTAATTGTAGGTTGAGGTAAGATTCAGATTTTTAAAACAGTGTAAAATGTAATTCTGTTTCTAATTAGAAAGGAAATGCACTTCTGTGGTATAATGATAAAATATAATATGATTAATATGATTCCAATATATTTGACATTCTAAATGCGTCTTGTACCTTAATAGACACCTCCTCCTTTAGGTTATGGAAATTTTCTTCTGTGATTTTGTTGAAAGTTACTGTGTCTTTGACCTGGATTTCTACTTCTTCTATTCCTATAATTCTTACATTTGGCCTTTTCATAGTGTCCCAGATTTTCTGGATGTTTTGTGCCAAGATTTTTTTAGATTTAACTTTTTTGATGGAGGTATTCATTTATTTTATCTGGTCTTCAATGCCTGAGACTCTCCCTTCCATTTCCTTTATTCTGTTGGTGAGGCTTGCTTCTTAGTTTCCCTTTGAACTCCTAAATTTTTTCACTCCCAGATTTATTGATTCTATTTCCACTGTTAGGTCTTAAATTGTTTTATTCATTTCCTTTCATTCTTTGTTTGTGTTTTCATAGATTTTTAAGACATTTATTCCCTTTTAAAAGACATTTATCACATTCATAAAGGCTATTTTAAGGGTTTTTCTTTGTGCTGCAATAACTACGCTCTCCTGTGTTGGGGCTGCTGGTATATAATGGAGACATTATCCTAGCTGTTATTGTTTGTGTTTCTACACTGCTGCATAGACATTTGAGTGCTGGAGAGTTTTAATTCTGAGGGGTTATATCTAATCTTGTTGTTGTTGGGTGAATACATTGTTGCTTGGTTTCTGTTGCCTTCCTGCTTCTTATGAGAGTGAGGTGGCTATGTGGACCATTGCAGGAAATTCTTCTGGGATTCTGGTTGGTGTAACCACTGGGAAGTCCATCTAAAATGTGTTTCTAGGTAATTGGGAGCTGACATTTAGGGATGGGGACTCTCTAGGAAGGGTGTACTAAGGAGTATCATAGAGAGAGGAAACCAGGGTGATCTACCTGGATCTGCTTCATCCCCTGGGCATGTGGGCAGAGAGTGAGGAAATGCCAAACCATGTGGTCTGTTACAGAACAGAGGATGAAACTTAGTGATTGATTTTGGGAAGCTCAGGAAGAGGTGGAATCTATAGTTAACCTTCCTTCTTCCCTTGCCAGAGTCATGCATTCCTTCTTAAGATGGGATCAAATATTCTCTTTAAAAGATCCCACCTCACTTTGTACTAGAAAAGTACTAGATAACGTTTATAATTTTTCTTTTTATTACTTTCAATTCAGGTCTTTGACAAGTCCTACATGTTAGATTTTGAGTTTTGTATTTTGATTTTGTTCAACTGTATTCAAACTGAAGAAGAGAGTCATACTCCAGCCCTCCAAGTAATGTCAATACTTGCTATTTTACCTGATCCCATCCATACAGTAAAGGGCTTAAGGTTAAAAGACAAAAGAAGATAATGAGAGGCTTTTCAATTATTTTTAACTGCAGGCATCTTTAAGGAAAAGAGAAAAAAGCCTTCACAAGGTAAAATGCACTAGAATATCATTGTAATGCTTCCTCGAGTATTGAATAAAATAATTTGGGCTATAATTTTGTTTTTCCTTCACTTAGCTCTCAGATATGTGTTTCTCTTGTTGAGCAATGTTCCATTTATGATTGAACATTGTTGTTACAGATTCCTAAGGAACCCAATCTAGACAACAGAGAAAGACTGGCATAACTAATTTGAATCCAAGATGATTGTGTTCCAGATACATGTGGCAGAAATTTGTGATTCAGCAAAGAAAAACTCAAAGAAGTTTGAGTTGTTTGTAAGGAATACAAAAATTATTTTCAAGGAGTAGAAATCATTATTATGTTATAGTAATTAGCAAATGACTAATTGTCATAATAATTGACTATATCTTGGTTTATTTGATTAAAAAGAAAAAGAAAATTGACTTTCATAAAATTAGGAAAGAATATTCTTGTTTATGGTCTACTTGATACAACCAACTATTAAAATGGATAAAGATAAAGATTAGAAAAATATAGATAAATCTATATACCTGGTTAAATTGTAAAAGGCTGTGGACCTGGTGTGGGAATGAAATGTAAGTGTAGCTCAATGAATCATTTGTGAACTGGAAGTAAACACATAAACTCTGATGTATTGTATGTATTTTGGTGCCCTTAGAGGCTAGAAGAGGACATTAGATTTCCTGAAACTTGAGTTACAGATGATCATAATCCACCAGACCAGTGCTGGGAATCAAACCTGGGTCCTTTGGAAGGGTATCAAGTGCTCTTAACCACACAGCCATCTCTCCAACTCCAGTAATTTTTAATAAGTTATAAAACCATATTTATGATTATATTCACCATTAGTGCATATCTATGTTTGTTTATACTTTAAAAAGAATGATATTTCACCAAAAATGTACATCATTATGAAAATAAATTTTCTTCTATCTGTACTCAACTGAATTATAAGAACATGATTTCTTGAGTCAAATAAGAGTCTACATGTGACTAGCATACAAGTTTAGACTTCTGAGATAAGCTATAAATGTAATTCAATAACATAGTATGAAAGAAATTAAGAATATTTGAAAATGACTGTAGAAATCAGCCAGGGATTATATGATGTTAAGGATAAAACTGATGCTAAGATTGCCGAACAGCTGGTTCTTACCTTCTCCTCCACAAACAAAACCCAAACAATTGAAAATCTGTAGTTCAGATAAGAGGCTGGAGGAAAACTCTGGAACTCAGTGTAAGAATACTGAAACACATGAGACCTCATATGTCAGCAAGAGAAAGTAAAGAGTACTGACAATCAAAGCCCTTACCTCAACCTCCAAGTAGAGTAGTGGTTCTCAATATGTAGGTCATGAACTCTTAGGGATGGAATGACCCTTTCACAGGGGTTGCCTATCAGATACCCTGCTTGTCAGATATTTACATTATGATTCATAACAGGAGCAAAATTACAGATATGAAGTAGCAACAAAATAATGTTTTGCAACAAAACAATTTTATGATTTGGGTTCACCACAAAATAAGCGATTGCATTAAACATTCAAAGAATTTGAAAGGTTGAAAACCATAGAGGTAGAGGGTTGAAAGTGTTGAAGCAGGGGTGGAGAAGGACTTACCCTTCACTGTGCATTCCAGGCACAAGTAATCCCAGTAATGCTGTCACATAATGCAAACCCATAACACAGTAATAGTGTTTGTAGTCTTAGTTACCAAATTACCCAGAAATGCAGGTATGACTTCACAACCTAAGTCTATGCATTACTCTACACTTAAAGGAGGTAGCTAATGGCAACAAGGTACTGTGCCAAACCCAATAACTAAGATGCTGGGGTAGTTTCCACTGGGGAGTTAGGATCCATTTCTTCCTCCTTCCCAGTTAAATGAAAATAAGGCAAATTACTCCATGTCCCTGCTACTGTCAGCCTTGCACTAGCCTGCAAGCCACAGAAAAACTGAATGCTTCAACAAAGCAATATGGCCACACTACTCACAAATCACCTCAAAGAATGAGAAGGTACATTCTGACACCAGTACTCTGTCTGATGCTGTCATCAACTACAGCCTGAAAGCCCTATAGAGAAACTATACTATGGCATTTAGTGGCATCAGAGCTAACATAGCCTATCAAACTGATGTTTCTCTAGAATAATGGCAGATTTCTTGACAGAAAATTTACAGTTACAGGGGGAATAAAATGATGTTTTTAAAATGCAGAAGGAAAAAATCTGTCAAACGAGAACAGAATGCTGTATTCATAAAAAATGATTCTTAAAGAATATTGTAAAAATAGAATCCTTCATAAATGCAAAAAGTAAGTGAATATATCATCACTAGACCAGCCGTACTAGGATTAGTAAAAGGATTCTACATATGAGTTTGAAAGAACAATAACTACTATGACAAAACTCATTAAAAACTAGTGTCTGAAGTACATTGTGTTTTCAGTAATGGGACTTACTGTCTACCTCTGGAGGGCAACTAAACACAATAGAAGATAATTTATAATGTTTTGAGGGTTTCTTGCACATCATTGACCAACCACCCAAAAGAGGGCTTCCTGTGTCTGGTTTGAAGATTTGTTAGATGGCCTTTGGTTCTTGCAGGGAGCATTGTCATCTCGGTCAAGAAAATTTCACTTACATTATATTTGCACACAGACTTATATATATATATATATATTATGGGTTTATGTAGCTAATTAATAATATGATTCTTTATAACCTTGTTAGACATCTTAATCTTTTTCTCTCCTCTCTTTTTCTGTATGTATCTCCCCCTTCTTCCCTAATTAGAGACCCCACATATTTCCCATGTTCCTGATCAAATTACTTGTGCCCTTCTATCTTTTTCTCTATTGCTCCTCTATTTACCACAGCATCCAATATTTGTGAGTGTGTGTGTGTGTGTGCATGGAGATAATGTGTGGGACATAAGATGTACAATGCACATCTGGAAGTCAGAGGAAAACTTGTGGGAGTCAAGTCATTCTCTCTTTCCAAGTGGATATCTGGGAACAAACAAAGGGGAGTTTAAAAACAAAGCTGAACTGGTAAGATGCAAGGGCTGAAGCACAAGCTGCTCTTCAAGAGGACTTAGGTTCAATTCCCATCATCCACATGGCATCTCACAATCATCTGTAATTCTAGTTTGTGGGCATCTGGTGTCTTCCTTCACAGACACAGGGCACACACCTGAAATACAGGCATGCACAAAGGTAAAACATCTGCACACAGCCAAAGCAACAACATGGATCAAAATTCAGCAAAGCAATGAATTTATGATAAGAACAAGAAGCCAGGAAAATCAATCAATCCCATGGGAATGACTGTGGAGACTCTCATGGGGAAAACCAATGTGAAAAAGTATCAATGATGGAGGAAAACATTGAGGTAATTAAGACATGTAAAAAGAAAAACAAAATAAATGAGTTTGACCAAACCTCTCAATATCTCTGGAATATGTCTAATTGTCCAAACCTAAGAATCCATGAGACAGTGTAACAGAAAAGTCTCAACTCAAGAAAAAAATTGACAATCAAAAATGAAGCTTTTCAACCCTTAAAGATTTATCACCAAGAAAGAAATTCTCAAAGATATGTACTAGTCAAAATGTCACAAATGCAAATCAAAGATACAATATTTAAAGCTGAAGGAGTAAAACAGCATCTCAGCTACAATAGCTATCACGTAGCACATAAAAACAGCCTACATTCACTCACCTGTGATCCTAAAAGTTCTGCAGAAAAAGAATAACAGAAAACAACCATCCTTTCCATAATCTGAAGTATCTTGGATATGAAGGTAGGAAGCCCCCTTGGGGAGAGAAGATGAGATCATTAGGGAGTGGGTGGGTGGGGATCAGTGAGAGTGCAACTGACTATATAAAACATGGGAGCAGAAGAGGATACAAGTTGGGGAAGAGGGAAGAGATGAGGAGAGAATGGGGTAAGATATAGAGCAGTTGGGAAGGATTGTGAATAAGAATGAATTATAATGAATTATGTATATTAATATATGATAATGGAGTCTTCATACTAACATAAATTTATCTTAAAAATTAGAATAATAAAACAGATTAAGAAAATTAATTTAATTAGAAAACTAATGAAAAGAATATTTTCAGAAAATGATGATTTAACAAAACTTTAGCTTATTTAATCAAAGAAAAAAGGAAGTGAGGAAAAAACTTCATGATCTGATTCAGTGATTCATGCCTATAATCCCAGCACTTGGAAGGTGGAGACAGAAGAATTAGAGGCTCAAAACTTCTTCAGCTACATATTTATTGAATTTCAGGAAAGCCTGGATTAAATGATACCTTGTCTTTAATATCAATCAATGAACAAGTAGAAATTAGAATTAACACTAATTACTTATATATATTTCTCAAAAAATTGAAGATAGCATTTTCATGGCACCTCTCTTGAGTATGGATCCAAGAGAAAGGGTGTCAGTGTGTAAGGAGAGGTAGCACAACCATGTTTATAGCAGCACTTCTGTGAATCATCATAGTGTGGAGGCAACCAAGATGTTGACAGATGAAAGGACTTAGAGAATTTGATGTGTGTCTGTATGTGTCTGTGTACACATACATGTGTATGAATGTGTGTGTGTTTATGTGCAATACAATCTACCCATTAATGTTGAATTTTGCAGTAACATGGACGAAACTAAAAACCAGGTATACTGCTATATACAGAAAGATGCATACTGTGTTCCTACTCCTTGTTGTGGGTACTTATTTGATTACATGGGAGACGAGAACAAAATAGAGTTTGAATACAAGCCAAAAGGATGTGCTGAGGGGAAAAAGCACTAGGGTAGTAAAATAGTTGGATGATGGTTAAGAAAATATAGTTAGGAATAGTAGTTCTGGTATCATGAGACTCAATCAAATCACTGCAGCCTGTAGCAATTACTCATATATTTTAAATATGTACATGACTTTGAAGGTTCTGACACATAGAATTGATAATATTTGAATAGATTAAAATGCTAATTTCCCTAATTTAATCATTTCCATGATATTAATATATTTCATTAGATACTGCAGCTGGCAAATATGGGTAGATATTAAATGACAGTTTTAAAAGTAAAATAAGAAGGAAACAAAACATAAGAATGAGTCAGAATGAGTCAGGGCAGACTGACATCATTCTCTTTTGATCAATATTCAAAAAAGGTAACTCGCATCCATCTGGATTTAGCTAGGTATTTGTCACACTGGTAATAGAAACAGAGCTTGGTCAATTGCACAGGGAAATAAATCCATGGCAATCTAAACAAGACAAGGGATCTTAATTAGCAAATAAATTAAAGCTTACATGACAGTTGACTACTATTTTGAAAGTCCTTAACCATGTTCTCTTTCTTTTTACACATGATAGCTATTAACATTTAAGCACCTGTTATACACTGGGTATTAATTATGTAAAGCTCACGTAGTGGATTTTATCCTCACAATAATCAGTGTGAATAATATTCTTTGAACTTTACAGCAGAAAATCTGAAACTCTTTCTCAAAATCACCAAGATGTAGATAATGAGTTTATATTTTCACATAGATGAAACTGGAGAAAGAGTAAATATGTTAAATTACAGTGATGGGCTGCAAAAGAATACACATTTATTACTGTGACATACAAGATATAAAATTTAAAATTTTGTCTTCACAGACATAAGACTTTAACAAGAATGGCATTATCATGAGATTCTTTGGCATTTTGAGACTGGAAACATAGCCTACCTAACCACAACGAAGTTTTAGAAAGGCAGAATGATGTTATATAAATTTCTCTGTGTGTAGAAAGTTAGAAAAGTTGCATGTTTTCTTGGAATTTGTCTTAGAAACCCAGCATCTATGTGATAGCATATTAAAAACATAGTTAACACATACAGTTTAGATATGTAATTTAGAGAGGTCAAATTTTGTAAAATAGAAAAAAATACTTACAATAGCTCTTACTGTTCAAAAAACATTGATGATTTCAGGTAATTTTATTACAGGAACAATTTGGTTTTAACAATGGGATATTCCTAAAATAATTATGCTCTTATATTGCCTTCCAATTTGTTTTCATGATTACTGTGCTCCCTAGTTCTTGACAACCAGTAAGTTACAAAGTTGGAGATTAATGTTAACTTGAATATAAGTCACAAAATAAATGTTATAAATATAAATGCTTCTGAATTGATATCTATCTATATACTTGAACTGGAAGAAAGAGAAATGAATCTGAATTGGTGATTTTAAAATAGGAGAGCAGTGTGGCAGAAAGATGAAGGTCCAACACTCAATAGTGTGAATAATTGGTGCATAAGTATGACTCTAAAATGTTATAGAAGCTCTTAATTATACAAGAAAAATAAGAAATTTAAAATATTATTTAATGATCCTGGACTTCTATAATATACTTTCCTGTTTGAGGCTTTCATAATTTAAGTTTACCCAAGAAAGGTTAAGCTTATGTTTTTGTATCATTTTGCATTTGATTTCTAATCCACTGTCATTGGGTAACATACATGTATATTAAGCATTTTATTCAAATTATTTCCTGTCCCTTACAAACATTTTGTGTTACTTACTCTTGCTCTGCAGAAGTGTCTCCAAACTTTGTTTAATGTCATGACACACATAAAAATGAGACAACTTTCTTAGTACAGTGTTTCAGCAAGAGGAAGACACAAAGAAGTCAGCAGACACTGCTTCCAGAACTTTAATTGTCCCAAGTCTTGTATTTCTGCCTCAAAGCTAAGCAGTCACCTCTGTGACTGCTTGGAGAAGATGACAAGTTCAATGCTCAATAGTAAACCCTAATCTGTACACCAAGAAAATGTGTACATTGTCATATGTGCATGTTTGTTTATTCACCAAAGATTTAAGAGTTACTCCTCTGGTCACTAAGATACAGAAAGTATTTACTTTTGAAAATTTGCTAAAAGTGTAAATGACCAGGTCAGATCTATAGAACATAAGACTCAGATCAGATGCTCTAAAAGATTTAAATTGGAGTTCTTGGAATGAAAAAAAGGTTAATAGTCTATCTTTTATAATACATTTTTCCTTGGAGACTAAAATGACCACCATACTTTTTGCAACTTTATATTTATCAATTTGGAATATAAAAGGCTTTAGGTGTTTAAAGTATGAGCTTCAAATCAAGGTTACTTCTACTATGACCATAACTTATTTTTTTCTCACAGAGACTTTGTATCTATCAATATCTTTCAATGTAGAAGAAACCAAATCATAACAAAAAAGTAGAAAACTGAGAACACAGAACATCACCATCACAAGGCAGCTGAAGAAAATTTGCCAGCATATTATCTAAATGAGACAATATAGTCAGGCAGCACATTTAATTTATTTAGTAAAATGAACTATTAATCTACATAACTGCTAATTATATAGCATCTTCAGTTTTTATTAAAGGGGGTCTCAGTATCTTCATTTAGAAATAATTTAATTATATATTTAAATCAGTATGTTCTTATAAATAATAAACTCACTGCATTTGTTTTCAATAATTTGAGCATTTTCCTAATTCTTGTAATGAAACATGGCAAATGATAAATTATAAATATTTTAAGTAGAGAAAAATTTTACATACACTTATATTGGAATTAGCAGAGATTCATGTGTGTGTACCTAAGCCTTAATTATGATACCCTAGCCATCTGAGAACCACATAGCATCAAAACAATCTCCTAACAGTAGCACAAGTCATTATTCTTGATCCAGAACCATTTCAGATACTCGTTCTGCATGTTAACTCTGAGTGATCCTTAGAACGAACCTCAAGCAGCAATCAACTGACACAAATCATGACAAGTAAGAGTAACAAAAAAATCTAGATCCAAATGTATACTTAACAAAAGTGAGATCTATAATATTTAGCAATATTGCCAAGAATGTAATTACAGAAGCCTAGGCTCCTTCACAAAATCAGAGAAAGCACCATGAACAAACAGACACAAATAACTAAGACATTTCTCTTCCAAAGTTATTAGATAATAATAATTTCAAAGTATTAGGTAATAATGTTATATGAGAAAAGTAACTTACATGATACCCAAGAAACTGAACTTAAAACAGAACTTAAAACTCTGTTCAGTTGACTTGGAAGAGATATAAATGAATACTGGAATAGCAATCATACCATAATGAAATAGGAAAACAAATTGAGATATGAAAATAGAATTTAATAAAGAAAATTTCTGAAGAAAACCCAAACCAAAATAAACCTTGAAATTAAAAATAAAAATAAGTGAAATAAAAGCTCAGTAGAAATTGTATCACTCAAGGGAAAAATAAATTTAGAAATAAAGAAATAAAGAAAAACATTGCCTGAATATGCCATAGCTGTAGGACACTATATAAAGAATATCCAATGAATTGTAAGTACAAAAGAAAAAAGAGAAAAATGCACAGAAAATATTATCAAAATATCATAAAGTTTTCAAAGTCAAAGGAAAGAGATACCTATGAAGGTACAAGACTCAGACACAATGCTAATATGGACAGGATAACAAAAGAAACACTCCATAACATATAATATATGAAGAAATGTATATTTTTGATGCTCAACATTTTTAGTCATTGGGGAATGCAAATTGAAACTATTTCATTATTTTGTTTAACTCCCTTAAGAATGTATAATAAAAAAGAAACACCAATCAATCCTGTTACTCTTGTAGGGAAAGAACAGCTACTTGCTATTAATGGGAACACAAACTTTTATAGATACTATGAAATTCAATTTTCAGGTATTCAAAGAACTACAAATAGATCTATCATGAAGCAGCTTTGTCACTCAGGCATATACCCATGGGTTTCATATCCCACTATAGAGATATTTGCTTATCTATATTCATTGCAGTTCTATTCACAATAGCTATAAGATGGGAACAGCTTAAATGTCAATCTAGTGATGAATGGATAATGGACATATGGTACACATACACAATGATATTTTAATTAGTTACAAAGAAAAATGAAATTGGAAGGCAAATTTATGGAGTTGAATATAATAATTCTGGATAAGGTAAAAATCCAAATTTGGAAGACAAATTTTGCGTATTCTTCCTCATATATGGATGCTAACTGAGAATCTTCATATATTTACTTTTAAATTGTACTACCAATAAAACTTTAAAAAGGTACAAGGTGACCTGGAGGTGTACTTCAGAGAGAGATACCGGGCAGTGAAGGTGCATTCTTTTAATCTCACCACTTGGGAGGCAGAGGCAGGCAGATCTCTGTGAGTTAGTTTTCAGCCTAGTCTATAAGAGCTAGTTCTAGGAAAGGCTCCAAAGCTACAGTGAAACCCTGTCTCTAAAAATAAAACAAAACAAAAAACAAGAGAGAGAGAGAGGAGATACACAGGAAATATGAAGAGGGTAATTGGAATAATGGAACAGAAAACTTCAAGTAGGGGAGGTGGGAGCGCAGGGTAGAGGAGAGTATTGGAAGAATAACTAATACTAAAAGTCTTTGAAAATCCTTATGGAAACCTACTAATGTAGACACTTTCTAAGAGCTATACATTGAGCCCCAGCTTGTTCCTTGAGCAGCTGAGGAGAGGGTGCCTCAACTGGCCCCAT
>LOJH01049174.1:0-12903 GCA_001685095.1 Ellobius talpinus
ATATATATATATACATGCTTGCATTTTGCAATCTTGGGACAGTTTACATGCTGGAATGCTTTGATAACCAGGACAATGTCAATATTTTCAGTTAATAGACAGTCTTGGATACAGGATCTGAGAAACTTTAATTTTTCACAAAAGGAAGCTGATATAGGCCACCAAGGAGTGATATCACAAAAGAAACATATTTACACATTTTGTTTCCAATTATTCTTGATATTTACTATTCACTGGGAAGCTGGCAGTGCCAGCTGTCCCCAGAGCTACTGTATGAACCCCATGGGTGTCCTGATGGGGAGGTAATGTTACACCCTGAAATGTACATGGAAAAGTGGGAAGGAAACATAAAAGAGAAAAATAGACCAAATAGAGCAGCACACACCTTCTGGATGAATTATAGCAGAAAAGAATAGAAACATGGGAAACAAGAGGAACTCAGGTTGACTAAGGATGAGAATTTGAGGAGCCGGACCACAAAGGTCATTCTTTGACTGCTTTGATAATGGCAAGGGTGAGACTTTGTAGAAGAAAAATCTGGAGCACATTTGGATGGGTTAGATATGGGGCATGATGGAAAAAGGGAGACAGAACCAACCATGATGTTATAAATTTGAGATACAGGGTGTAAGGGTCTGTGCTGTCCCTTTAAGAGAAAAGCCCCACCCATTCCCTTCCCCCATCCACTGAAGCAAGCATATCTTCCTTCCATTTCCAGCCTGAGTTCCTTCCATTCAGTCTTTCTCCCAAAGAGGCAGCTTTTGCCTCTCTACCTTCTCTCCCCCGCCGTTTCTCTTTTTCTCTCTCTCTGCTCTTCCCCCTTCTCCCTTTACCCCCTTTCCCTTCCATAACCCACTAAATAAATACCCACTTTCTCTGCATGGCGTGTCTCTCACCTACTTCACAGCTCTCTGCCTGGGACCCGCTGGCCCTTGTGGCCCATGGGTCACTCAGGAACTGCAGTGTTTTACCAAGGCAGCTCCCCATGGCCGCTGCTTGCTGCAGCCACTCAGGTAAAGGCGCCATTTTATTTTTACCATAACACAGGGTCCTACCTCCAGCTTAAAGCACTGGGATGAGGGCTAGAAGGCTGTCCCCATCACTTTGAGCAACTCACTCATCCTCTGACTCAGTTTCCTCTTTTGTAAAGTACCTCTATTTAACTCCTGACTATGCTTCTCAAGCACATAAGATACTATGCAAGGAAGTACAGCACAGCTCACCAGGGCCATCATTGTCAACAAGGAACCCAGGAAAAACAATAGCACATACACCAAAATGCTGGATTACCAGCACAGAGAATGTGACGATACCAGAAATGTAGGAAAGGAAACAAGGACTGGAGGACTCAGAACCATGATGTATATAAAAGAAACATTTTTAAGGAGCCAGGTCTTCAGTTTCCTGATATGATTTGGGATGTGACTAAACTGGAACCGTAGCTTACACACACTTGCATGGTAAAGTAGGTATACAAGGGCACCCAAGTAACAGTCTTCGTGATTTTTTTTTCCTATGCAACAAAAACTTAGGTGTAGCTAGGGTCTCACTCATCAAGATCTTTGCACATTTGGCAGTACAACACACCCATGAAGCAGCCCAAGGAAGTAAGACTGAATTGATGGTGATAATGGCATTAGGCGAAAATAGAAAAAGATAAAGCAACTGGGTGGTGGTACACGCCTTTAATCCCAGCACTCAGGAGGCTGAGGAAGGCAGACCTCTGCATTCAAGGACAGCCTGATCTACAATAGCTAGTAACAGGACGTCCAGGACTGTTACAAAGGGAAACCCTGTCTCGAAAAACAAACAAACAAACAATGGACATCCAGGGCTACACAGAGAAGAAACTCTGACTCAAACAGCCAAGAATAAAAAGGGAAATTAAGAAGCAATGCAGATACACAAGACCTGTGTAAACTTAAGCCAGACCAGATCCCAGCATGGAGATGGGAGGTGGGCACAAATTCCCACCCTGAGCTGAGGAGCAATTGGTTAACAGGTTTTGTGCCCCCGCCACCCATAATAGGTTTCTCTGATGATACAATAAACCAGATTACACCAAATGGAAAAAGTATAACAACAGGTTTATTTGAGCAAAGCAATTCCTGTATGGGTTCTCCAGTCCTAGAGATAGAGACTGGAGAATCTGCCCCTAAAAATGAAAGCAGGGAGATTATAGAATTTGTAGGCAGGGGGTGATGACTGTCAACCACAAGCTGACTGCTTTAGGCAGGGTCTTGGTCTGCTAGCAACTTCAGGGGAGGAGGCACTGTAGCTGCCAAGAGTGCAGAACTGGGCTTTTTGGTGCCTTCCCTTTGTTTGGAGATTCTCAGTGTAGGCAGGGTTTGGAGAGACAGGAATGGGGGCTTCTCAGCTGCAGGAGCAAGCTGAAGGTTCCAATCAAACACTGGCAACTAATAGGTGCTGGGAATTGTGGATGGACGTTGTTTTGTGCCCACCTGTCTTCTGTCTTCTTTGGAGGAAGTAGAGTGCAGCTGCTAGGAGCCAACCTGTCTCTTTTTGTTATGAAAAGTCTTAATAATCAAGCATTTAAATGCTATATTCCCCAGATCTCTGAGAAGTTGAGGGCTGTTTACTGGGAATAGATGAGTTATAGAATCTGCCTGGAGAGCTGGGTCTGAGCTTACCTGTACTGGCTCTCAACTTAACAGGTGATATTTTGTACTTGTGAAAGACAAAGAAGGAAAAAACTGTTTGCAGTAAAGCTTAACGGTGGAACTGACGATAGTAGAGAACAGCTCAATATATTTTAAAGCAGGGTTGGATTAAATATATAAAGTATTTTTGAAAGAGACTTCAAAGTACATACCTGTTTAAAACATGAGACTTATTGCTTTTGTAGTCTAAAATGAGATACAATGAACAGACAATTAAAACATTTAACAGTAAACATAGGTGCATTTAAGTTACATGTATATACACACGCGCACATACAGAGTGAACAGGAATTGGGTGAAGTGGGCCCTACCAAAGGCATGCCATTGCACATAACACATATGAAACAGACTCAATACCAGAGAACCAAGAAGGAATACCGGAGTAAAGATGGTGGAACTTGGTCACCTGATCTGGCTCTCAGGTAAGATGGTGGTAAGGTCACCTGACCTCAGCCAATGGTGGCAGTCACATGTTGTATGGAGAAGCCATGTTCTTTTGAGCCATGGGAGTTTTAAACATGATGACAAGAGAGACCTAGAGGCATGAGCCACCATGTTACCAAGCCGCTGCACCACAAGCCATGGTGGGGAGCAAAGGCTGGAACTGAAAACAGCTGCCTCATGGATCCAACTAATCTTGTCGGCACAGTAGCAGTGGCAGGGACAGTTTGAAGAAAAGTGGAGCCAGTGGGACACCGGCAGAGCATTCACAGGCAGGTGGTTGATAGCTTGAGGGTTTATACTATCGCTGGAAACATGAAAAGCTGTGAAAACAATGAACAAACATTGCAGGGCCTATAGAAGGAAGTCTCCTCTCTACAGGCAGGGTGTTAAAGCCTGACTGGCTCCCGTCTGGACGACTCAGAAGCCAGAGGCTAGAGGCCGCTCTAAGCAGTCTCTCATGGTGGGGACCACTTACAAGTGGTCCAAAAGAAAAATAAAGAAAAGAAAGGAGAAAGAAAAATCCAAGGAACCCCCAGGTCCCAAAGTGAACACACTGCTCAGTGTATGCAGTGGTAGCGCAGGAGGACCAACCCTGGGTTGTCTGGTCATGTTTTATATCTATGGAAAGCAACCAGAGATGAGAGTCAGTGAAGGGCTCAAATGTAGCCATGAAGGCTGTGGTTGGCTGACTGGAAGGGGAAAACTCACCACCAAAGTTGCTGGTGTATGTAGAGGTTGGTGTTTGGGCAGATACAATGCAGAGCTGTTGTAAAGAAACCTGGTTCTGGAGTCCAGGGTTTCCTCAGCCAACCCACCCCTGAGTGGGAGATAATGTGGAGAGAGCCTGGCCAAGTCACAAGCACCAATGTTATGGCAAAAATAAAATGGCACCGTCCCCTGAGTGGCTGCAGCGCCAAATATTATGGTAACAATAAAACACTGTAGGTTCCCGAGTGGCCGTAGTGGGCAGCAGGCCACAAGACCATGGTGGGCCATGAAGTCAGCCAGACCCAGGCAGGGAGCCATACAGTGGGTGGGAGCCGCTTGGCTGGTAAGAGACAGAGACACACCATGCAGAGAAAGTGGGTATTTATTTGGTGGGCTATGGAGGGGAAAGGGGGAAGGGAGAAGGGAGAAGAGCAGAGAGAGATGCAGAAAGAGAGAGAAAGGAAAATGGGGCAGAGAGGAGAAGGGAGAGAGGCAGAAACTACCTCTTCAGGAGAGGGATGGAAAGGAAAGGAGCTCAGGCTGGAAGTGGAAGGAAGATCTGCTTGCCTCAGTGGATGGGGGAGGGAGTGGGCAGGGCTTGTCTCTTAAAGGGACAGGACAGACTCATTACAGGTATGTCAAAGCTGAGGTTCAATACCATTTTTTACCATCTCTCCCAAGTATTTCTGTTTGCATATGTTCACTGGAGATGTTAAACCATATTTCTTTTCAAACATAACCAAATATGGAGGGGCTTAAGAAAGAGTATGACCAGAACTGAACAGTCATATGCAGACAGGTGAATGAGGCAAATCAAAAAACCATCCCTTGGATTTTTTGGACTAAGAAACATAACAGTCATGACTGAAACAGAAGGAAAGCTAAGTTGCCAACCAAAGTTTAAGAGACATGGGAGAAAATGATAAAGCAGAAGAAAATGGCCGGTAGAAAAAGAAAAATGGAGAGCAGAGAGAAGCCACAAAGTCATAAGCCAAAAAAGATGCGTTCTGGTGTCAAGGAGACAGCCTGCCATTTTCAGCTTCATTGTAGGGGCCCACAGAAGAGGGTCCCCTCCACCTTGGCTGAAGGTCGAAGAGCTTATGCTTACTCTTGCTCTTTCAAAGTTACTGACAAGAGGTCTGACTTAAGGTCTGGCTACAAACAAGATATCCTGACCTACAGTGTGGTTACTTGGTGTTTTGGATATTAAGATGACCTACAGAAGTGAATCTGCTCCACCTTGACCAAAGGTTAGAGAATTCAAGACTACTCCTGCTGCTCCTTCAAGGATATGACAGGACATTTGACATAGGGAGTGGCTGCATGTCCTGCCTAAAACAACAGAATGCTTAGCTCAATATAGTGGCTTGATGTTTCAAGTACTGAAGCAAGTAATTGCTCTGTTTGTCCTTTGTGTTGTGTTAAAGCAATCTTTTGCCTTCTTCTTCCCTTTTTTGAGATGGGGGTTTATAAGCATATGGAAAATCAGTGCAGGTGAATTCAGTATTCACTGGATTGCCCTCCAGTTCTCTCGAACGATTCTGTATTTCTTTCGTATCTCTGTATATCCTCCTCTCGAATATTTCTAACTCTCAGCCCCCTACCCTGGAAGGTGTGAACCCTGTCTGAAACTCAACGTGGGGGTCATGTCACTCCAGTGCATGATCATTCTAATTGTGATGTACATCTTCCCCAGAGGTATAGTAGCCAGCAATGGTGCCACTTTACTAAGCACTTCCTGGGATCCATGCTTTCTATTATCTACACTCTTCCTTTTTTTATTTGCACTGTGTCTGTGAAGCCAGCATTATTGGCTGATGAGAATCTAAGACCTAATGAGGTAGTAGCTGGCTCAAGGTCACAAGCCACTGTGGAGTGTTAGATTCAACACTCCAACCCATGCTCTGAACACCGTTGTTCTGCCTTTCCTTCCCCAATAATTAGAATACATAGACTTAGCAACTGTGCCCATTCAGAGGATAGAAGATACATATACCCTGCTTCTGCCCATCAGTTTGAAATATTGAAATGAATTTTATTGGCTTATGCCAGAAAAAAAAATCACCTATCAGATTAGGTTAAAATTTGACTTGTATAATTGTTTCATGGATTTAGCAGACTTTCCTGCCCAGGGCTCCAACCTCCTAGGAAGAAAAGAAAAGGACAAGAAGAATAAAGGAGCTGAGTGATACGGACATAGGAGGAAAGATTAGAAAGGTGCTTTCAGAAGGGAATTTACTTTAAAACTATGTTAAGAGGAAGGCCAGCAAGAGGACAGTTGCAAGAGATGCTGATGGGTGGAGGGTATCAACTTGGAATTTCAAAAGGCTGAATGGAATGTGACCCATCCTGAATTTGGAGGGTGAGGTCCCAAGTATGTTGGGGACTGAGCTTCTCTTGGAGGAAGGTGAGCAACAGGGTGTCAAGGCTAGCCAACACTGAAACAAAGGAATAAACAATTGACTCATCGGCCCTTAAGAGGTTGTTGGAGGCTAGGTGATGGGACTAAAATAAGATAAATAAATAAGAGAAGACTAGAGCGCTGGAATCATGTACTTCCCATTTGTTGTGGGTGGTACATAATCAAATATTCCCACACTGCTGTGAATGGTGCTGCATGCTTCCTCCTTGCCCCTGCAAGCTAAAATGCAAGAAAACAAAGTGATGGTAGGGTCCTTGTGGAGAACTGGGTCTGAATGTCCACAACAGGACCAACAGTTTGGATTTGGATAAACTTAACTCCCTAACATTATCAGCTGTATCACCTCAGTGAAATGCTTTCAAAGAAGTAAGTTTAAACAGTCATAAAACATTTTTAAAAATAAGATTACTTACTAGGGCAGGCTGTTGTCTTAATCATAGGCACGCATACATGTATGCTGAAGGAAAACTGCATTTTTTTTCCACTGAGGTTCAGAGGGCACGTCTTGAGAATTTTTTCCTTCTGGGGCTTATTTTCTACGCGTGGCCAGCTTTACTTTCCTTATTTCACGCCGTGAAGACAAAAAGTCTCACTGTTTTCCAAATGTATGTTCTACTAGTAAATGTTTTTTCTCAAAGTGCCCACTCCCCTGAGCCTGAATCTTATTTTTCCCCCAAGGTCCACAGTTTTCCTGACTGAAAAAAATCACTGGACTTAGTTACAGAGAACTCCAGCCCCCAACTTGTATAAACTCCATAACTCTTCAACAAGGAAGACCTATATGGATACTGTTTGGGAATTTTTTTCCCCTGCTGTTCTAAATCTCATCTCACTGTTTCTAGGTAGACGACAGAGATCAGTGGGCCACCAAAAGTCTTATAGACCAACGTTTAGGTTCTATGAATTTTCAGGCAGGTTATTGGAGTTAAAAGGCTGTCATTCCCAATGTGGATCTGCTATAAAAACATCAATATTTTAACCAGAATAAAGGGCTCTTTAAAATATTAACTGTCTAGTCAGCATGGATACTGGGCACTATGAATGAAGGCTGACCACCAATAGCCAATAGGTAACTGGGTGTAGCAGTGAACTCCTGCAGTCCCCACAACTGGAATAGGTGTGGGAGGAGCCCTAGTTTGAGGACATACTAGATTGACAGGTAGCTCCAAACCAGCCAGGGCTACAGAGAGTCTAAAAACAAAACAAAACAAACAAACAAATAAAACCCAATAGATATATTTCTTCCGAAGGTCACATGTACTTGACAAGAGAGGAACAGTAGTATTCCGGCCAGGAGTACTTGTGAAATTTGAGGAGACTCGTCAGACCTAGAATTTATGAGCTTTGAGAAGACACCTTAATGTCAAAAGATTAATGGTGAGGCTTAAACTTTTTTTTAACATTGAAACTAGGGATAACTTAGGTATAGTGTGGAGAAGGCAACACATAGAAATGAAATGCAAATGGTCTTTGAGAAAAGGGACAGCTGCAAACAAGAAGGAGGTAATGTGGGCTTTTGACATTATTGCTTTTATATGTATGGGTCTTTTGTCTGCATGTATGTCTTCAGATTTCCTGGGACTGGAGACATAGTTGTAAACTACCATGTGTGTGCTGAAAATCCAACCCAGGCCCTCTGGAAGAGCAGCCAGTGCTCTTAACCATCAAGTCATCTCTATAGCATTAAAGTCTACAGGAAAAGTTAAAAGAGAGAGCTGAAAAGAAAGCTTAGAGGCCACAAGTCAATGGAATAAAAATCATGTAGTAGCTGGGTCAGCCCAAGTCTGGAGGAAGGAGAAGGGCATAAAGAGATGCTTGATGCAAAGGAGATACTATATACATACATGCACACATACAAACATGGACATACTACACATACACACATACATACATACATACATACATACATACATACATACATAGACAGAAACAGGATATTGCCTGAACTCTCCTCTTAGATAGGCAAGTATCCAGGGACTCATACTTGCTTCAGAGACCCGGGAGCCAAGACTAATCTCAGAGATGAGGCAAGATTGGCCTGTGGGTGTAATTGATGGAGCCAAGGGAAAGATAGCATCCATGAGTAAAGCTGGGAGGTGTGACAAACTGAGAGTCCCACGGAAGAATGGGGCCAAAGGATCTGGGCAGAGAGCAGAAATAGGCAGGTGCTGGGCAAAAGAACAGGAGCTGGAGCTTGTAGGACAGAGCCAGCTGTTTCCAGCGACAGGTGGGAGGTAGCGCCCTAGGCTTTCCCAGGGCACCGGAGTATTATCACAGGGGATTTTTATGAGGCTGTTTAGGATGCTAAGCTGGTTTTACATAAATGAATGGAGCAATCACTTCTTGGACCAAGTATAAATGAATGGAAGCAAGCCTTTAACCTCAGCAAGAAGTAATAGCAACAACGGTAACAAAAACTAGTAGTGGTAGCACCTAAGCATCTAGGTACACCACTGGTAACCTCAGCATTCTACAGGGCTGAGGCCAAAGGATCCAAAGTCTGAGACCAGCCTTGGCTAACAGCATGATCCTAACACACAGATACAGACGCATGTGCGCGTACACACACACCAACACTCACATACCAACACACACACACACACACACTCACACTCACACAATTTAAAACTAAAATAGACCTAAAAAAAAGGTTTGGACAGCTCCCTAGTTTATCACTCCACCCAAACCTCTCCTCTGAGTTTCAGACTTCTGAAATCAAATACAACTCGAACCTGACAAAGACCAAATGAAATTCTTTAGTTCCCCTTGACTCTGGCCCTTGTCTGAGTGGCCCATGTACTGTATTGTATACAATGATTGGCATTCTGGGTCCCGCCTTTCCCTTGACCTCTCCTCAACTGTAACAATTATCTAAATTATTCTGTTATTAATGAGAACTCCGGAGTCAGACAGCAGGGTGGGAACCTAGTAGATGCAAAAAGCGCCGAAGAAAAGCCCAGCTGAGCCTCCTCTCTGCTTTTCCAAAATCCAAAAAGGCCAGCGAAATTCCTAACCCCAACTCCTTCCTTGCTGTGTCCCTCTCCACATCTGAGTCTGCCAAAAAAACAAAACAAAACACTCTCCATGGTTTATTCTGGTCAGCTGAGTGTGGATTCCATCCTCTGAATCAAACCTCAGTTTATCGACAGTTTCGGGGGGCAGAGCAAACAAATCTCCCGCAACATCCAACATCAAATCCAAGTACTTCTTTCCATAGCCACGGCTCACCTTTCTTAAGTTCTTTTAGCCACATCTTGAAACAAACCTAGGATCTCCATGAACTCTACAAAACCTTCTCTGTCTTCTTTCTTTCTGGCCACCACCTTCTTCCCTGCCCCCAACTCCTCCTGTTTTGTCCAGGTTTTCACAGCCCTGTTTGAGTATGGTTTTGTCTTTGTTATAACCCCCTGGTCTTATGCCTTATTGGGGATGTGTCTTTCTAGTTCTATTTCAGCTTTCATCCCACCAAGCCCCTCACCCAAGGACACTGGCTAACAGATTTCTGAGTCACTATGCTTAGTAGAATTTAGTTTTGCCCAGAACTGCAGAAGGCAAATCAGTGAGCCAATTAAACCAGTATTTTAAGAGAAAGTGTATATGTGTGTGCTAGTGTGTGAGTGAGTGTATGTGTGTGTGTGTGTTTGTAAATCTAAAGGTAGAGCTTTTCTTATGGGGGAAAATGAACTTTTATGCTGAGACAGGTTGGAAAAGAGTTCATCATCCCGAACGTAAAGAGACAGACAAATGGGGAGCTGGGCTCTCTGCAGCCGCCTTCTCTGCTTCTCTCTTGCTTTGCAGCTGCCTCACTCGCCCTCTCGCTTTCCCTTCCCACTCACAGTGGTACCACCATCTGCAGCAGACAGTTGGGTTATCAGCCAACAGCGCGTTTCCATGAAGTAGCGCAGCCCATAAAAGGCAGAATGATAAAAGATTCAAACTCAAGCAGTATTTTTCCCCTCTGAGCAATCTACTTTGGGGTTCATAGCTGAACCTTGCAGAAGTCTCCAGGAAGCCGAGAGGCAGTATATGGAGGGAGAAGACTTGAGAATGGGGACAGATGCTTAAGATACATTTGTCGGAGCAGGTTAAAAGCAATATAATGCTCTAAGATATAAAATTAGGAAGCAGCCTTCATGGAGGATGACAGCTAAAACCTCATCTCAAATGTCACTTCCAGACAGAAATTCTTGCCTGACTATGCATTTTCTATGGAATAGCTAGGCTGTCATGTTTATGTTAAGATCCCTACCAATTGTTCCAGTGCATCACATTCAGTAGACCCTCATTAAATCCTTGTTGTATGAATGTAATCACTCTGGCATCTCAATGCCCTAACGTCTCCCTGCATTTTATATTTTATGATCGTTTCCTTATAAACCAACTAGTTTTGTCTTTGGCACACTAATTTGGCCTCTCAAAATAATACAGATAGCCTGGCAAGACCGGGGCCTCGAAAAAGACAGATGGAATGTTCGCACCATAGAGAGCTTTTCGTTATTTGTGTTCATCCCCCACCCATGCCCACACTTCTGAAGGAAGACTAACAGAGAAGAAGCTGCTTTTCTCCAATCTATGGGACCTAGGGAGGCAGAACAACTCACCCAGGTTCTTCCCATTTTGCGATGGTAGAGCCAGAAGAACTTTAGAAAGATGCTGAGCGAGTCAGAGTTCCATCAGGGCTCTGAGACATGCACATCACTTACTAGACAGTGTATGAGGTCTCTGCGGACCTCATCTTCCTCTGTAACAACGATAATGCTGTCTTCCTTACAGGGATAGCCTATTCTAGGACTGAATGGCAATCGGTTGGCATAGAAAAAAGTACATATGCAGTAGGTAAACACAATAGTTCCCTTCTCTGTCCCCCAGAGTAGACACAGCAGAGATAATTATATGACAGTGATAAAATATTCTATTGGTTATCTTTCTTTCCTGATTTTTAAATTTTATCTTTATGAGTATGGGTGTTTTGCCTGTGTGTGTGCCTCTGCATTGCATGCATGCAGTGTGCATGGGGTCCAGAAGAGGGTGTCAGATCTCGTGGAATGGAGTGACTAACGGTTGTCAGCCACCATGTGTGTGCTGGGAATAGAACCAGGAACCTCTGAGAATAGTAGGCAGTCCTCTCAATTGTTAAGCCGTCTCTCCAGTACCTGGTTACTTTCCCTAAAGTTAATCTGAAAGTAAAAATAATATGCATAACAGATCAATATTTACTGTAATTTTAGTTTAAAGTACATTTCAAGAACATTAATTCTTAAGTCTGGCACATATGTATTATCTGGCATATATGTACACACACACACACACACATCTTTCCTTCCTCATTAACCAGCCTGCATGTCGCTCAGCCTGCAGAAAGGAGCAGCCAGGGACCCAGGAAGCCAGGACAAGGAAGCTCCTGAATCAGATGGGTTCTCAGACACTTTTCCCCTTCCCTCAGGCTGAGATATTCTGCCATCTGTTTTGATTAAACCTTTCAAAATTCAACTTGTGTTTTTCCTTCCATTTCTTTGAAATCTCCTTTAATTCGAGAGTCTTCAGGCTTTCTTCTTTCCCTTAACCACCATCTGGTGTTTCTATTAAAAAAAAAGAAAAGAAAAAGAAGAAGAAAAAGCAAACACATACAACAAACACTCTGAGTTCCTTGGAAGAAAGGTATAATGATGAGGCTAATTTATTCCCATAGTGAGGCCCATTACTATTTCCATGGCAACAGACTGTGATGTTCTGAACATGGGACTTTGCAATCATCACAAGAACAGAATGGCAAAGGGCCCTGTTCAGACTCTTTGTCCTTATGGATATTTGGGGTAGTCACCCTTGGTAGCTCCCAAGTGCCTACAGAATTGAGTCCAAAGGACTTAGCATAGCATTCAAGGTCCTTATCAGTCTGGTCCAGTAACCCAAGACTTGTTGTCTGCCAGTCCCAGGGGTCTATGGGTCTCTGGTCTTTTTCTCCCTCTTCTATTGTCTTGGACTTATTTATCATAAACCTTCATGTCTCCACGCTTTTGCCTCTACTGGCTCCTCTCCTAACAACACCCTCCTCCCTAGTCTACTTCTCTCTCCTTTTTTTTCTTAACCTAATGAAATCCTCTTTGTTCTAAAGAGTTAGCTGAAGTGCTATTTTCTCCACAGACTCTTCCATGGATCACCCAGGCAATAACCAAACGTTTTTTTGTCTCCCCAGAATTTTGCTCAAAAAGATGCAAAGACAACTGAGATTTTGAACCATTGCTGCCTTGAGCTCCTCCGTTTGAACTGGATTCATTGCTCCCACCTGCCTGCTTTGGTTTTGCAGACCTCCTCAATCATTTCCCATGATTTTTCAATGATTCTGAGGCAAAAGTGGCACCTTAATCCCTTTTTGCTGTTAGGAACCCTAAGGTTTGTAAATGATTTGAGCAGCAGAGCCAGTGCAGCTTCCATGGGATGGAAAAAAGGTAGGACTTTAGAGTTAGGCCTCTTTGAGTACCAGTTTCGGGAACTCTCTCTACTAGCCTTCCTTTTCTTCACCTGTGAAATGACAAGAGACCAAATGAGATTCTGTATGCTAAGGTATTTAGTATATTAGTTTGTAGTGATTGGGGAGAGCAGGCCTGCTTTTCGTCCCGCCAGGCTCCCACACGGCTAGCTTAACACCCG
>LOJH01049176.1:0-12903 GCA_001685095.1 Ellobius talpinus
AGGGGGGATGGGAGAATGGGGAGGGAATTGGGAGGAGGGGAGGAGGTAGAAAATGTATTTCTTATAGTGGGAGTCTGGGAAATCCAAAATCTCGGAGCTGGCAGGGAGATTATCAACAAAAACCCACTGCTCACAAACTAGATCTTCTACTTTTGTTATCATGTGATAAAATTACACAAAGCCATCCTCACATCTTTATTATAAGAGTGTTAACTCACTTGGTGGATTCTCTGCCTTCACAAAAGTCTTGTGAATTGTGTTTATTGAAGGTCTGCCCTTGTGACTTACTACTTCCTACCACTTTAGGGATCAATCTTCAGCATGAGGTTGGGGAAAACAGAAACATCTAGACCATGATAGCACTAAAATCATGAATTTGAGCATTATATGAAGATTTTGTTTCTGTGGGCACAGCAGGTCCAAAATTTCAACTCAAATTGCAAGTTCCACAAGCTTTAATGGTTTTTGTTTTGATTTGTTTTGTTTTGATTTTCAAGACAGTGTTTCTCTGTAACTTTGGAACCTGTCCTGGAACTAGCTCTTGTAGACCAGGCTGGCCTTGAACTCATAGAGATCTGCCTGCTTCTGCCTCCCGAGTGCTGAGATTAAAGGCATGCATCACTACCACCCGGCTTACAAGCTTTAAATTTTAAATAGTCTTTCTTTCATTCAGGAACTCTGTGAGTGTGTTTTCCTTCCAAGGTGAACCTATGTTGTCAGATTTCTGCTTTCTTCTTATTGCCACACATTAACTTCCTTATGCATTCTAAAGATTGGGGTGACCCCAAAATAACATAAATTCTCCTAGGGGACTAAAAAAAAGTTTGTATTACTTGGCATTCCTGAGTAAGCCCCTGCTCTGCCATGGTCACCCCACTTTTCTCTCAACACTCTCACTCATTAGTAAAAGCAATAGGAAAGCCAGAGAAAGAGAAACAACATTTCCAGTATTTATTTCACCCATCTCTTCATCAATATTTTTGGATAAGTCCTGGTATAAGAGTATTTCCACAGTTCTTAGCTCCCAAGATTGAAAGACTCAAACCAAGTTTTGATATGTCTTTAGACCAGAGATTAAACTCTTGCGTTCAGCCTGAGCAAGTGAGCAATGGTTTGTATTTTACTTTTTGACAAATCATTCCTACTCACTTGGTGTTAAATATACTCAACATTGTTTCCATTTTTCACATGAGAGAGGCAGAAACTGTGAAGGGCTTTCTGAGTGATGAATTGACATCTGGTTAAAGTGCATATGAGATGGTTGTAAAACACATGATCCACAGACATTTCCATATGTATTTCTCCCCCTTTATCCATTCTGTTCATATTTGCTCCAGGGAAAATGAATATCTGAAGCAAAGAAATATGATTGGAGAAAGAAAGGAAGGAAAGATGAAAGGAAGAAGGGAGGGACGGAAGGAGGAAGGAGGGAGGGAGAGGGGGAGAGAGAAAGAGATAGAGAGAGATGATTCTTTCAGGAAATAAAATTTTCTTGTTCATTTTCCTCTGAGTGAATTCATGTTCCTTTTCTTCTGAGTGAATTCAGATTGTATATATGCATAAAAATTTTCTTTACATGCATACTAATTCCTGTTTCTCCCCTGTATATGTAAGAAGAATACCAGAGTGTTCAGTGAGAATAATTTTGAAATATTTTACTCTGGTATGAATGTAAAATGTCTTAACAATTCAACTAAATTATTTTTCATCTACAGCATTAAAGTATATTTGCAAATTAGAGTTTAGAGTTTTTTACATCCTAACTAATATTTTGATATCTTTTTTTCAGTGTCAGAGACAAAATAAACACATTTTTATAGATGCTTCCTACAGTGCTATTGAAACAGTCAAATCTTAATTCAAAGGATTTGTACACATGTGCAACTAGATACACATGCATATATTGAAATTACTTCAATTTTGTCCATTAAAAATCAGGGTTAAAAATTGTTAGAATTAAGTTGGGTGGTRGTGGCGCATGCCTTTAATCCCAGCACTCAGGTGGCAGAGGCAGGTGGATCTCTGTGAGGTCAAGGCCAGCCTGGTCTACAAGAACTAATTCCAGGACAGGCTCCAAAGCCTACAGAGAAACCCTGTCTCAAAAAACCAAAAAAAAAATGTTAGAATTGTTGATAAATACATCAAATGAACCGTATCACTGGGTAGTTGGATGTGTCAGTTACAGAAACATATAAAATAAATAAAGCATTTCCTATGAAGCAGTAACTTTTAAATGAGAAGACAAATATAAGTGTGTGCAAAGAGCGTTCAAGTCAATCATCAACGAATACAAGCCAGCTAAGTGTTGATTTTTTTATTTTATAAATAGTTATTTAAAAGACATATGCAACAATCAATAGAATTTTTTGATGTCCTCTTTTTAAACTAATATGGATATCTGAATTTTATTATAAAATGGATTTCAAATTGCAACAAGTCATCTGTTAGACTGGCATGTGTACAAACCACAGAAGGTCACTTTTCACACTTGTAGTAATCCAGGAGCAGAGCATCAGTACGTTCCAGGTAGGGTGAGAGGTCTCACCCTATATGAAGACTGGAGACTTCCCAGGGTGTCCTAATGAGATGCAATAGAGGAAGCAAAGTTTAAAAATTCTTCAAGATGACACCAATCCAATGAGATGACTCCTTCCTCTTGATTTTATCTGGTCCTTTATTCCTAAACACTGCTACTACCATACAATGTTTGGAGCGATACAAACACTTCCTCAAAACTGAATGGAGAGCAACAATTAGGTAGAAAAGTATACAATAGATTACCAAGCAGTTCCTAATACACGGAAATCAAGACACTATATAACTCTAATTGAGGTGTTAACAAATGACAAACTTTGATAAATTTATTCTAGAACAGTGATTCTCAACCTTTGCTGTAAGCAGATGCTAATGTAAAATCTACCCAAGAGATCCTGGTTTTGTTGTTCCATAAAATGAGGCTTTCCATAGGGTGCCAAGGTGTGGCCAAAATTGGGAACCACTGCTATAAGTCCAAAACAACAACAACAAAAACTTTCACCAGTAACCATGCAAAAGTTTCTTGGAATCTGTGTGGTTCCAGTGAATGTCCATCAAACCTCATTTCTAAACTATGGAGCTTATAGAATTAGAAGGAGCTATCACAAGTTTGGACAAAGAAACATGGGCATTTAGGGAAAGGGCAACATTTAATTGGTAAGTTCATGTCATATTGTTTTCTCTGCTACATTGAACAGAATAGATGACAGAAAAGAAAGCATGTGTAAGGCTGGGGGTTTTCTCCCTGTCTATGCATGCAACTAGCTTTGTCATTCCACCATGAATATGAGTGATATATAACCCAAAGGTTGCATAAACAGCCAACATCACTCATGTTTTGCCTCTACCCTTTCCATTTGCAAGCACTAGAACGAAAAGCACCTAGAAATAGTTCCCTCCTTTTCCATTTAAATTGGCCTTGGGTGTTTTATTTGCTAATGAAATTCAGAAGTCGGGAGAGATTGGTTCCTACCCTTGACCTTGAGAATCTTTTAATCTTTCCACTCTAGTGCTCTCTCGGATCTTGGATAACTGTAACAAAGGGAGCAGAAAACAGCTTGCAGGAAAAGAAGAGAGCACATTAACAGAGCAGGACATCCTAGCCTAGCCAGTTTCCAACTAGTTAAATAGGTGACAGCCCCCATATAAAAAAGCACAGGCCAAAGTAGAAGACTCATTTGACTGACTAATCTTAAATTACCAAGCCTTACAAAGTAGCACACTAAATAAATTATTTCTATTCAGACCAATGAATTTTGGGGTGTTTTGTAAAACACTAACAAATATTATCTGACTTCTCAGCAACAGTGACTGATAAAATACTTATGGCAAAACAGGTCAATACAGGTTATTCCAAAGAATGTTTTATACATTTTGCCTTGTGTTATAAAGCTGTATGAGAATGCCACCTCGAAACCTAGAAGGAACACATAAATACTGGGAAGTAATAACATGAGTAAAGGGGAATTACAGGGTCCTTCTTGGCATTCCAATAATCCATGAGTCCGTTTTTTTAACATTAGTTCTCTCTGATGTTGGGTCAAAATCAATAAATTCCTATATTTTAACATAGTTCTGTTTGAAACAATCATTAGCAGATCCTTAAAGAACCAATTGCAACTGACTGCATTATTGAGCAGTCTAATGTTTCATACATAAAACAACAAGGAATCAGTAAGCATTAGTTTAGGACCCACAAGAAGAAAAAGTAGGAACATGACACTGTTGTGTTGTTATTCCCATTAGTTGGCTAGTTTTGCTTCTAGATTATGTTAAGTTGCTCTGTTTTTGTGTAGGTGACTATAGTCAGACTTTCTTTGGGCCACCAATAGTGACACAGAGACTTATTATTAATTATAAAAGCTTGGACTTAGCTTAGACTTGTTCGCAACTAACTATTAAAACCTAAATTAATTCATTTATATTAATCTATGTTCTGTTACATAGCTTGTTACTTCTCCTCCATACTGCACATCCGACTTGCTCTGTGTCTTGCTAGCAAATCCCAACTCTATTCTTCACAGAGTTCCTATCTCTGCCTGGAAGGCCCACCTAGCTCTCCTGCTTAGCTATTGGTCATTAAGCTCATTATTAAACCAATCTGAATGTGTTTTGAGAGAGATATATCTTCACAGTATACAAAAAGATTATCTCACAATAGGTGACCATCAGTGATCCTCTGATTTTTAAAAGTTTGACCCCCAGAAATTTTATTTGACAATAAAATTGATCATGAAATTTTCATAACTGCCAACTAATCTAACAATTTAATAATCATAAGAAGTTTATGTATTAATATTTCTTTCTGATCAGAATACCAGGCAGAACAACCAGTTGTGGAGAGGGCTTGAACTAAATATGAGCTCTGCAAGAATTTTCTCTTTTCTAGTCACCATTTCACAGAGCATATACTAAAGGCTCTCAGTTCCTCTGAACCACAGAAAATCATGCTATAAAGAAGGTTTGTCATCCTTCATCTCATTTGGAGTTCAGAACAAGATGAAGAGTTTTCTGTCTTTAAGAACCTCAAAACCCTTCTTCCCATTAGTACAATAGGGCAGAATTATAAAGTTAAATATTCAATCTAGAGGATTCCATATTTCGTTCATACTCAGCACCTTATAATGCTCCTTGTCTTAATGGGGCTCAGAAGCATTACATTAGGGTTATATAAATACACATGAACACAGCCTCCGCCCCGCCCATGAACTGTCATCTGGGAATTAAACTAATGAGAACAACCAGCAGATCCCCCCTCACACAAACCCTACTCTAATTGAACACCCTCCTCCACGGTGTTCCTTCAATAAACACAGAGGCTGGTGATCTTATTCCTCATCCCTTCTCTTATGCTTGTCACCACCCCAGATGGATAGTCAGGCGAGCTGATTATCTCCTGCACACCTGCTAGCATAATTATGGCTAGAATTTTTTCCTCATTCACTAAGCTAAAGATAGTGTAAGCCATATGTAGCATCAGCATTTTACCAGGTAAGTGACGTACAGGTACTCTGTTAATCATGCTCCTATTAAATCAAATTTTACTATTTTAAGTAATAATATGTCCACCATGATACATAAATATGATCCCCTGGAATTTAGTTGCAACAAAGCAAGATACATTTTAAATAGACATTGAGGATAATACGAGTTAAGAATCAATATTTGGGGAGAGAAGAAAGTGAAGAGGTTTCTGTGGTTGGATTATGGGGAATGAGCCTTTTTGAAAAGAAACTTATATGTTACTTATAAAAATTGGATTGAAATTTTCTGGTTGTCCTTTTAATGCAGTGTTTCCACCCTACATCTGTACAAACACACACATTCTGTTAAACGTGTCTACCATCCTCCTATTTATGAGAAAACCATGTTTATGTCTCTTTCATCAGTCAAGAGTGTCATCTAGATTAATCTAGGCAGAATCATTCTGCTGGATGTGACCTTTAGGTCTTTTATTCAGATATTTGTGTAAGAAATGAGACAATGTACACTAAAGCTTGTTTTGTGTGTGTTTATGGTATTTTACTATCTTTTTTTAAAAAAATATGTTCGTGTGAGCTCCTCACCTTTAATATAAGTATCATGAAGTAACTTAGTCCATTTGTACTCTTGTGCTTGCAAGTGTTTTCCTACTTGTGGTTCCTCTCTATTTCTTGCTCAATTCGTGAGCTCTCAATCCACATGTTTGAATAACATAGTTGAGAAGACTTTAAACTAGAATAAACAAGAAAACAAAAGCTAGAAAAGATTCCCTGGATCGATGTCTGGTTTGATCACCTTGCTGAGATGAAACTGTGTTTAGAAGTGGATGCACGTTTCATTCTGCAGAGGTAAAAAGGCTTTACCGCAGGTCTACAATGGTGCACACCAAGAGTTTACAGAAGAACATAGAATCCAGGTGCACAGCAAAAGAACTGGCAGAGCAGAAGGCATAAAGTGAGTTAGCAGAAGGAAAACTTCCCAGAATTGAGTTAATTAAGATTGCGGTAAGCCAGCATCAGACAAAGAACACTAATGATGCGACTGAGCTGAGAAGCCTAAAGCAGGCAGTTACCTGCAGGAGTGTTGAAGATTGCTGCACTGTTGTCGTCTTCATGATGCAGAAGAATTTAAATACAGATGTTTCCTCAGTCCCATGGGTACAATGATAAAAAAGTAAATTAAAATATATTTATAAAGGAAATATACTTATTATGTTTAACTGCAGTATCGATTTATGATATCCCTATAAGTCCTTCTTTGTTTCTTGTTCTATTGCCATGATAAATATTCCGAGAAAGCAACTTGAGTGAGAAAAAGTTTTCTCTGGCTTACACTTCAAGGGTGTAGTTCAACAGACTATGGAAGCTTAGGTGGTGGGAGTGTGAAGTGGTTGATCACAAAGCATCTATAGTAAGAAGGAAGAATATAATGAAAGTATGCTCCTCTCAGCTCCCCTTCTTCACCTGTAAAATTCATGATCCCACACACAGAGAGGGAGGGTCTTCCTATTTCACTAAACTCAATAATACCTCCTAGGCATTCCAAGAGGTCTAGCTCCCAGGTGTTCTAGATTCTGTAAAGTAGGCAATAATACTAGCTATAGTATCTTCTATTCGTTCAGGTGATTTTTGTAGTCTATATTTGCAAATCAGGCAAACAAGACCAAGAAAATTTAAACAATTCATGCAAGAATGTAGCATAATCAAATAGAATTACATTAGTTAGGTTCCAATTTCCTTTTGTATTTTATTTTGCCAATGATAGTAATGGAGAAGAAACCATAAATTCATATGAGATGAATAAGGAAAAGGAAATGTGAGAATGTGTAGATGGTAATATCTTAGCTTTGCTTTATCACAGAGATCAGCTCCTTTAAGAACCATGTGCTTGAGGGCATAGCAGTGAACTACATAACACTGAAAAATGCTCTGTGGTCCTCTTTCACTTACAGGAATCTACTGATACTTTTATTTAATTATACTATAATAAAATATCAGGAATAAAATATATATTTCCATGAAGAGAATGAGAAAAAAGTGAAATAAGAACAAAAACTTGGAAATATAGTAAGAAGTCAAACTCAGTTCTCATGTTGGTAATGACAAAATTGTGTAGCAGAGGTGAAAAGGCTTGCGATAACCTCATTGAATAAATCCTTGCTCGATTTTCCATACATCAGAAGTAAAAAAGTAAATGATGGTTTTTGAAAATTTGGTTCTATTCAAATTTAAACTTCAAACAAGTGGGGTTAAAAGCAAAACTATGCATAAAGTAAGCAAATCCCTGTATGCACCAGTGCCTGCCAAATTCATAGCTTCCTTCCATAATATCTGCATCAACCCCAGACTGGAACGTTTTGTTACGGTGAAAGTTACACAGATCACCATTGTCACCTAGAGTATATCCTTTACATGAGAGTTCACTCTTGATGTTGAACATTCTTTAGGTTATTACTGTATGACTTCAGCCCAACTTCAGAGTACACAATGGAGGATTGCACGACTCTGAAAACCCTGTTATCTCCGTGTTCATCATTCTTTTCTCATCAATCCTCAAACTTCTGGTAACTGATCTTTTCACTTTATGGGTTTGTATTTTCAAAACGTCATTTGTTTGGACTCTTACAATATATAACTTCTGCAGATCAACTGGTTTCACTTGGTAATATGCATTTAAGTCTCAATAGCATTTTATGATTTGACAACTGTTTTTGGCTACATGCTAAATATCTTATTGTCTATAAACACTATGATGTTTTTCCATGTGAAACAAGTTGGAAGATTTCAAGTATTGATAATTATGAATGTATTTATTAAAAGTCCCTATGCAGATTTTGGTGTGTACATAAGTTTGCATTTGTGCTGCGTTATGCAAGGAGTATAGCTGATATATTATATGGTATATGTTTGGCTTGTAAGGAACTACCAAACTGTCTTCCAAAATGACTGCATCATTTTTCATTCTTATAAGTAGTGAATGACAGTTCAAAAGCCGTATAAGCATTTGGATTTTTCAATGTTTCATACTGTAACCATTCTATGGTTCTGTTATACCACTGTCCAAATTTCCTTTGTTTTCTATGTTTGGTATATATCCATATGTTTGATCACGATTTAATTGATTCTATATGACAAATTAAAAAAATCATATGATCACATATTGGTCCCTTTTAGTGATCAAGACTGAATTTGTCTCCATTTATTAATTATTCTTCCATACACTTCAAGAATCAAGAATAAATAGTGATATTTATTTTTTAAATTAATATATTTTTATCAATTCCCCCTCCAAAACCTTTCATATAACCCAACTTTCTCTCTTTAAAATTCATGGCCTCTTTCTTCCTATTAATTATTGTTACATGCATATGTGTGTCAATATATAGGTTCCTAAAAATAACCTATTCTGTCTGTATAATGTTGCTTTTATGTTTTCATGTCTGACCATTTGTTACTGATAGTCAGTTGGTGAGGAAGACACCTTACACTTCTATTCCTTTCATCTCTATCTGAACCAGATGACATATGTTTGAATTTAATTTTATTTTGGAAAATTATTCTCAATATATCTTAAATATGGCCTGGGA
Source organism: Ellobius talpinus (assembly GCA_001685095.1). Lineage (NCBI taxonomy): Eukaryota > Metazoa > Chordata > Mammalia > Rodentia > Cricetidae > Ellobius > Ellobius talpinus. The sequence continues at coordinate 9,104 of LOJH01049176.1, forward strand.
GGTGATTTACTGGGTAAGGATGCTGTCTGGCAATCCTGAGAACCAGAGGTCAATCCCCAATCCCTGTGACCTACATGTCGATGGAGACCACCAATTTTATCAATTTGTCTTCTGGTCTCTGCAAATGTGCCATGACACAACTGTGTGACCATACATTTGCACACACATACACACACACTAAAAAGCACAATAATCAAATGGATATACTTAAAAGTGAAGATATAGCCAAAACTCCAAATTTTTAAATATGCTTTCAAATAATACAATGGAATGTCCAAATGAAATTTAGCAGTACAATGGAGAAATTTATGTACATTTATTTCCTAGGCATTGCTGACCTCAATTTCAGTACCCCGCAAGTCTATGGAGCAGCCTCAGCTCAACCTCAGTGCATCAGGATCTGTAAATCTGCAGGATGATAGACTGCTGTTTAATTTTTCTTTAATTAAAATTTTATTTTATTCATATGGGTGTTTTGCCTGACTATATGTATGTAGGTGCACCGTATGTGTGCCTGGTGCTAAGAGAGAGGCATAGATCCCATGGAACTAAAGTTGTAGACAGGTGTGAGCTGCATGTGGGTAATGGAAACAGAACCCAGGCCCTCTGTAAAAATAGCCAGTGTTCTTAACCATTGAGCCTCTCTCCAACCTCCAGAGACTGATGTTTTAAATTGCTACATTTGTTCTAATTTTTCTGAAGCTGCTGTAGAAACCTAATACACTCAGCATTTCTATGAATATTTATCTGAAATTGTTACTGATTCCAATTCTTATGCTAATTAGAATTTTTATATAATTAAAGAAAACAGGTTAAACAGAATATTAAACATATATTACTACCACATAATATCATGAGGGAAAAGATGGGGGTAGAAATAGGCACAGCAAATAAGAAGGACCAAAGGGGGCTTGACAGAAGCATACCTGATAAAAGAATTATACAGTTTCAACACCATACAACCAAGACTGCTTACAGGTACTCTACTTCTATTGAAAGACAGTCACCATGGCACTGTTTCTTACTAATCTATCATTTATTCATGCTGTATTATTCCTTGATAAATTTATACATGTATACTTTATGTTTTGGTTATATATATTTCCATTCCCCTTCCCTTCAATTCCTCTCCTATTCCCACTACCACTATTCCTACTGTCTTTGTTAAGGTTCCTATTGCAGTGAAGAGACACCATGAGCATGGCAACTCTTATAAAGGAAACCATTTAATTGAGGTGGTGGCTTATACAGCTCAGAGGTTCTACCAACATGGTGAAGAACATGGCGGCATGCAGACAGATGTGTTGCTGGCTACATCTTAATCAGAAGACAACAGAAAGTGGACTAACTCACTGGAAGTAGCTTGAGCATAGGAAACCACACAGCCTGTCTCCACAAAGACACACTTCCTCCAACAAGACCATACCTACTGCAAAAAAAAGAGCCATACCTCCTAATAATGCCACTTCCTTTGGGAACTATTTTCTTTCAAACCACCACATCCTCCAAATGTTATGTGCTATTTTTGTAAAATCACTGAGCTCACTTAGTGCTGCAGTGTGAACATGTTGTACAATTATCTACTGGATCATTTTGTCCATAAAGAAATCTGTCTCCTCTTCTTCCAACAGCCATCAATTGCCAATAGCATCTCAGCTAGGGGTGGAGGTCCATGACCCCTGTCCCATTCATGCTAGGATTTTGGCTTGATTTTGAACAAATCTTGTGCATGCAATCATAGCCACTATGAGCTCATGTTGCAAGAGCACTGTCATGCCCATAAAACATTGCATCTGTGGAATCATCCTCTACTTCTGGCTCTTACAGTCTTTCTGCCCTTTTTCTGAGATGATCCTTCCTCAGACATTCTTTAAATTACTATTTCTTCAATGTCCTGCCAACTACCATGTAGTAGAAGAGTTTTCAAAAGACAGACAGATAGATGCATAGTACCTCCAACACTCAATATTCTCTCATGATTTTGAAGCTTCTCTCTAGAATCATTTGTGTTTGTGATACATGCTTAAGAGTTTCATTTTTTATCTTTTTAAATTGCTGGGACCTTTGATATTTCTATATCATATATACTAGTAGTATTTGCTTAAAATCTAAAATTGCATTTTCCCATATTATTCTTATATCATTAGAGGAGAAGATATGCAAACATATTAGGAAAACATACATAAAATATTTTATTTTTATTATATCTTTAGCTAACCTTTTGAGTTAGCCTACTTGAAATGAATATTGACTAGTTACTATGATCTTATAAAGATATTTAAGGAAATTTCTGAACAGCTTAAAATCAGTGTAAGATAAAAATATAAGAGTGGTGGACAGTTAGAGCACATGAATTGTCAGAATTAAATTGTATAATTCACTGATTGCTTTTTGAAACACTACTTGAATTCATTTCAAACCTAGAGGTAAACAAAATAAAATTCTATTATTGTAACACCCTCTTAATGAAAAATAATTAAATGTATATTTGTGATACATACACACATACATACATGCATACACACATACACATACACACACACAGTTTCCTGCTAGTATTCTCCCTTGTTGATGAATAGTTTATCACATGAATTACAATTTTACTCTGCCATTATTTAACCTCTGTAATTTTTTTATTTTCTTGGAGGTGGATGTGAAGTCGAAATCTCTTTCTGCTGTGTGTGGATCAAGATGTAGAATTCTCAATTACCTCTCCATCATGTCTGCTTATATGTGCTGCTGTGCTTCCCACCGTGATGACAAATGAACCTCTGTACTGTTATGAGAGTCAACTTAAGACTCATGAGTTGGTTGATCTTCAAGTTATTTATGGAGAAAAAGTATCCAATAATGTGACAACAGTAGAATTGAAGAGAAGAGGTTCTTGGTCCTCAACTTTATACAAAAATTTGACGCCCCATGGTATTGCTGAGAATCAAGGGGATAAGAGATATTTGAGAAGCCATATGGTGGAGTGCCAACAAAATGGCACCCACATGGCCAACTAAATCCATGTAAAACCTAAGAGGGCTTCAAAAGGAATTCTAGACAATACACACACACACACACACACACACACACACACATACAGAGTTTAACACAGCTTCTTGCTGTTTGCTGGCAGAGTGCCACAGCTCCTTTAGGAAGGATTTTCCTGATTAAGCTGTAGCAAGAAAAAAAGCTACAGCCATTTAAAATGCTGGCTTTCTGGGCTATGCTGCCAGTGCAACCTCTGGCTGTTTTGGGAGATCAAGCATTTGAATGGGGGTTGTTAGCAGACTGCTGCAGCTTGCTTAATGGTGACATGGACTGGCTGTGTGCCTAAAATTGGGGCAGTGTGTGCAACTCAGAGGCACAAGTGGCTGCCACGCTGGTCTGTGCAGAGCCAGCAGGAAGTACCATATTTATCTTAGTAATGGCTCAGCTTAAGTTTTAGAATGTGCAAGCAAGAAGGTAGTATCGTATCTGACCTAGGAATGTTGCAACTTAGATTCTTAAGCTGCTTAGCATTTTAAGAAATGCTTCTGATCAGAAAATAATTACAGATATGCAATAAAGGCAAATCCAGATTTTTTTAAAAAAGGACCTATAAATGGGTCACAGTGCTGAATAAATGTATGTAGGCGTGGAGAAAAAAAGGCTATAGAGAGTCATAAAATGAAGATAATGTTTTAAAAAAGGAGGGAGGGTAAAGTCTTTAAAGAGACTGAGTAATGAAAGTCATAGATTAAAAGGTCTAAAGTAACAATAAGCCACATAAAAATGGAAAATTCACAGAGTCTGGATTATGTATATTATTG
>LOJH01049178.1:0-10964 GCA_001685095.1 Ellobius talpinus
TTAGATTAGAAATTAAAATTAATTTATGTTGCCACAGAGATAAGCATAACTCAAGTTATAATAAGAGATTAGAAAATATAGCCAAGCATGGTAGCACTGCCTTTAATCCCGGCACTCAGAGGGTAGAGGCAAGCAGATGAGTTTGAGACCAGACTGGTATACATAGCGAATTCCATAAATTCTTTTGGGGATAGGTCTGTGTTGTTTTTGAGACAGTTTCACTTTGCAGTTGCAATATCCCAGGTGAGGAAATTACAGAAGTCTATACAAGGTCAATGCGTTCAAATCAGTCATGATAAATTCTTTAATGAAGAAAACAATAGCAACAGTGTTACTTTCTAAGGATTCTTCAATAATAATGTTAACAAATACTCATTTACCTTTTTTACATGACCTGCAGCTGGGCTAAATGCTGAGGATACAGACTTAAACAAGATAACTTACTGATATAGAGATTACTGAGATTGGAAGGGGGTGTTGGAGAAGGCTCAACAGTTAGGAACATGCATAGGATCTGAGTTCAGTTTCTAAGACCCACATAACTCTAGCTCCAAGGGATCTAATTCTCTCTCTGGTTTGTGAGGGCACTGAACTCACATATACAAACTCACACATACATATACATTTTTTAAAATAAAAGTTTAAAAAAAAACATTGGGAGTGACTGGGCAGAGTGACATGTGCCTGTCATCAGTGGGAAAATTAAGAGCTCAAGATCATCCTCAGCAACACAGTGAGCTGGGACTACCCTGAGCTACGTAAGAGTATGTTTCACAAAAAGGGAAAAACCAAGACTAAACTCTGTGGCTAAGGCCTGAACTTTCTCTCTATTTTGAGAACAATCCTATCCAAAGAACTTATGCAGGGAAAGATCAGCATAGTGTACTTTCTAGAACTTTGTTCAACAATTATCTTATGAATTGTTCATAGCAATGTGTAATTCCGTGTATATGTGCTACACAAGTGTGGAGGCCAGAAGTTGACACCCAGTGTCTTCCTCAAATACTCTACTTTATTACTTTAAAACAGGGTCTCTCTCTTTCCCTGAACCTGGAGCTCAATGATTGTGCCAGAGATTCCTTTGTCTTCAGTCTGGAATTACAGGGCCTAGAACAGCCACTTTTGCTTTTAAATAAAAGTTTTGAAAAACTAAACTCAGGTTCTCACATTTGCAAGGCAAACCCTGACCTACTGTCCCAACTCCTCAGACCATGATGTAAAAATTCTAACATCTACAAAGTAACAAACAGCTCCCTTACTGCAGGGATCTGAAGAATAATTTAACAGCTATTTTGTGGGAGAAGAAAGCCTGAGACCTTCAATGATGTTGTTGTTTGCTCTTTTTCTTACTAATCTTACTTTCAACATCTAGACAACTCCTTTAATCTTTATTACTGTAAGTCCAAGACACTGAAAATGCTTCATTATTAATTGCACTATGGAAATTTTAGTCATTATTCAATGAATAATATAAATCTAAATCTGATTCAAATTGTTTTCTCTCAAATTCTCACCCACCTCAACTTCTAATTTTTTCATTAAGGGGAGATTTGATCTTTATTTCTTTCTCTATCCTTAAAATACATGAAATCACTTGGAAGACAGAGGAGGTGTAGAAGGCTCCCTTCTGTTCTTAAGAGTTATGAATTTTGAAACAGAAAAATGGCTTTATTTGGTTTTATAAAACAACCTAACTCAGTTCTCATTTATATCTTCCTACACGGTCTTCTGTGCTCTACCCAGCAACCAAGCATGTTCTTTTATCTTTTCCTTCCTCTCTAAGGCCAGTCTAAGAGCTAGCTTCAACTCAGGGCAAGCAATTTCCTTATTGTGACAATGTGGCATTTTTCTACTGGAAGCATATGGCAGCATTAGCTGGAGGTGTCTTATCCTGAAGCAGTATTTGCCAAACTGTGACTCAGTCTCAAAAGAGAAATTTCTGGGGGCTGAGTCCAGCATTTAAAAATCAAACCAACAGACAACAAGACGGCTCAGTAGCTAAAACGACAGTTGCCACCAAGCCTGAGGGCCTGAGTTCTATCCCCAGAAACCACGTTGTAGAAGGAAAGAGTCAACCCCTCAAAACTGTCCTCTGAGCTCCGCATACGCCTCCATCACAATAAGCAAATGGAAATTTTAAAATAAAAATCCAAATCAAAAGAAAAGGAAATAATGGTGTGACATAACATCTACTTTGAAAGCTCAGTTTGTGGACTATGTATAAGCACATGTACAAAACCTGACAGGTTTCTCTCTGGGACAGGATCTCATCAAAAATATATCTTTTATATTCTGAAAGTATGGAAAGCATTTTAGAGATTTAAAATGTGAATATGTGGACATTAGTTTATTTAAATAGTAAGTGGTGATCTAATACATCAAGTAAGCGCCCATGCCAGACCTGAGACAGGTTTTCATTCTTTTGATCTTAAACTTGTAACAATCCTCCTGCTTCAGTCTCCCTGGGGGAGAGTATGGGCATGAGATACTATATCGTCTCCAAGTATCTTTTAAACAATCACTAGCTGGCAAACATATCAAATTATTTCCATAAGTTTAGTTTTTTTAACAGAATGGTTCAAAATTTGTAATTTAACTTTTAAATTTAGACTAAAATTAAAATTGAATTATTAACCATCTCAAAGGTGTTTTTAAGTAATAACCTCAATACAAAATACTTTAAAGGAAAAATATACTAACTTTTAAAAAGATTTATTATACGTTTGTGTGCCTCCCACCACTGCCACATGCCATATGTAGGTGACCTCGGGGGATAGAGAAGGTATTGGATCCCCTGGAACTAGGTAGTCATAGCTACCCAATGTATGTGCCAGAAGCCATATCCAGGTTCTCAGGAAGACCGCAAGTGTTCTTAACCTCTGAGCCCTCTCTCCAGCCACAGATAGATGGTTTTTTTTAAAAAAAGGAAGAAAATGAAGATGAGATAAATACTTCTTTCTTACCTGCTGTACATGCACCCAAATGCAGTGAACAACCTAAATTTCCTTGGGTACAGGAGATTTTTTTTTAATGCAAGCTTAGAAATTTCAAGTGAGCAACTGAGACTAGGGGATCTAGTCCCTCAAAGAGCCAACTGTAAAAGAACTGCTTAAAGTTCTTTTCAGACTTTTACTGAATGGAATTCATAATTAAAACACAGCAGTTTCTTTCTGTAGTGTGATCTGAAAAGTCACTCTTAGCCTCAGTGCCTCTCACTCCTCCTGGGCTGTAAGAACTGGAACAGACTACTAACTCTAAACTGTTCCAGGAGTGGTAACCCTGTGGCCTTCGTCTTTCAGTAACCACCACTCTTGGCTGACTAAGCCACATGGGCAGACTTTTACCCCATGGGAGTTTATGGATTCTGCCTGCCAAATTGAATCTCTATGTTTAGAAACCTTGGAGAATTAACATTAAGATTTTGGCCTGGCAATGTAACTCACTTGATAAAATGCTTGAACAAGACCCAAAAGTCCTGGTTATGATCCCTAGCACCACATAAACTAGGTATGGTGGCTCACTTGGGAGATAGTATGTTATAAGGTTATCCTTAGCTACATAGTGACTTAAAAAAATAAAAGTTCTGTGTACTATGAGTTGCTCTAGAAAATAAAACAGAATAGCAGGTATAAAATGAAACCAGACTAACCAATGATAACACAGAGTAGCAGGCAGATTGTTCCACAGGATGAAACAGAAGACTCACAAGTTCAAAGCCGGATTGGATTATACCTTGGGCTAAGGATATATTGTTCAATGAAAAGAAAAAGATTTAACATGTAATATACTACTGAAATTTGAATGATAGTACCTACAAAATAAGCTCTAAAATACAAGATTATACAGATAAAATTAATCTAGATATTAGGCAATGATATGCCCAATTCAAACCAATCACAAGAGACATCTAGAAAACTTGTGACAAAAAAATTATAAATGAATCAAATTATGATTTTAATTAAAATTGGCACATACCTTTAACCCCAGCACTCAGGAAGAGGAAGAGAAGAGGAAAACAGGTCTCTGAGAGCTTGAGGCAGACTCTGATCTACATAGTGAAACCCTGTCTCAAAAAACTTCTTTTTAAAAAATATTTTTAATTTCCATTTTAGTTTCTTCAGATAGTCTTTATATAGGCAGACATTCACTCAATCCTTTTGTTTTAGCCTCCCCAGTGCTGGGATCACAAATATGGAGCACACCGGTGGGCCTTTCCTTTTCAATTTCAAAGACTGCATATAATTGTATAATGAACCATTTTGCTTAATTACACCACAAGTTAAGTACAGTTCAATGCATTTAGAAACTTAAATTAATCACGATTACATTTAAAGTAGTTTCAATTTTGAGAGTAAAATCTGTTTCATTATTGCAGAAAACAATAGTTCAAGATACATAAAGGAATTTTTTTCATGTTTTAAACTATTAGAAAATGTTCAATGTTTTATTTAGCTCATTATATTTCAGATGCAAGCATGTTTAAAATAAAAAGTCACTAATAAATATTTCCTCTGAAACCTATTTTTAGGTATTCAATGTTATTTTGGTTAAAAGGATTTACACTTTAGGATTTTTAATTTTAGAAAGTTTTTTTGTTTTGTTTTGTTTTGGCTTTGGTTTTTCAAGACGTGGTTCCTCTGTAGCTTTGGAGCCTGTCCTAGAACTAGTTCTTGTAGACCAGGCTGGTCTCAAACTCACAGAGATCTACTTGCCTCTGCCTCCTGAGTGCTAGGATTAAACACGTGCGCCATCGCTGCCTAGAGAGTTGTCTTTGTTTTTAACAGGGTCTTATGGACCTCACATTGATAATGAGTACACATACCTATACATAATTAAAAGTAAAAATAAATCTATAAAAAATGAAGGTGGAGGGGGCTGGAGAGATGTCTCAGTGTTTAAGAGCATTGGAGGTTCTTCCAGATATCTTGAGTTCAATTCCCGGCAACCACATGTTGGCTCACAACCATCTGTAATGGGATTTGGCGCGCTCTTCTGGTGTTCAGGCGTACGTGCAGACAGAACACTGTATATACATAATAAATAAATAAGTCTTTTAAAAAATGAAAGTGGAAAAGTATTAAAAAAGACACTTGGTATAGACTGTTTCATTTTAAAAGGCAGTTATCAATATGGTCTTAAAAACAATGCACTCACCATTTTAAAAGGTTTTATCTTGTATCTATGACTTAGAACACATCATCATCACATTTAGTGCAATGGGAGAAAAAGTAGACATAACAAAATGCTGGTATTTTCAGAAGTAAGCACAGACAAGGTAAGAAATTAGCCTTAAATGTGAAGCATAATCTCAATCATTCAAACAATTTTTATTGTTTCCAATGAACTTATACATATTCTAATTAGACAGATGCAATTAGTTATAACCAAGGAACTATAAAGCTCTTCAACAATTGTAAGGTTGAGAAATCTTTCCACAGTGAATGAGAGAACACCAAAGGAAAAAGATAACCTAAATTAATGGATTTTTCATTTCATCCAAGTTGATTAATCAGGTATAGAGAGTTGACAAAGGAGTATCCTCTGTGACACAGCCTGTTAAGAAAGACCTAGATAAGAAAATATTATTTATGTTAATGAATCAGGTGGCTGATAAAGGAACTTACTTACCCTCATACATATATTATAATAATGCTTTTGTGATAACACAAACACAAACAAGTCTCTCCCTCTCTGTTTCCTATTGATTTTCCAAAGCAGAGGGAGTAGTACAGGGAATGGGAGAAAAGCAGAGAGGGAGAGGAGGAGAAACTAGTCTGTCAGAAATGTTCCTGTCTGAAGACAGTAAGCTTTCTGGCTCAGCTGTTAAATTCCACGAAAGGGACAGTGAGGCAAAGATACAAAGACACTTTTTGCCAAACCACTAGTGCTATAGAAACACTGAAAAATGAAGGAAGAATACCAGAATGCTTACGTTTCTTAAGTAATCAGAAAACATAAGAAGGTATTCAGTTTATAACAATAATGACAGACTTTGTAATGTTTTAAGATAAATTACTATAGGTTTTAAAGATGTGCTGATACCATGCCAACTATAATGAAATTTCCAGTATAACAATGTTGATATTGCAGAGAGTACCAAAAACAAAGAAGGAAGCCCCTGTCCCTCCCAAAGTTGAAGAGTAAAGGTTTTAAAAGCCAAAAGGCAGTGCTGAAAGGTAGCCACAACCACAAAAAGATCTGCATGTCACCCACCTTTCGGCAGCCCAAATACCCTTGAAAGAGCATACCCAGGAGAAACACCTTGATCACTATGCCATCATCCAGTGCCCCCGACCGCTGATTCCGTCATGAAGAGGACAAAAGACAACACACTTGTGCTCACTGTGGGTATCACAGCCAGCAAGCTCCAGATCAAACAGGCTGTGAAAAACCTCTATGACAATGATGTGGCCAAAGTCACCTGATACGGCCTAAATGAGAGAAGGTGTTTGGCTGGGTCCTGATTATGAAGCTCTGGTTGCTGCCAACAAAATTGAGATATCTAAACCGAGCCCAGTTGACTAATTCTAAATATATACCTTCTCAACATTAAAAGCTGTTGATGTTGATATTGGTCACCCTGTGTATTAAAAATCTGCATATCCTGTTCAGGCTAAGTGAAAAATCTTTTTTTTTTCAAAGCAAAAAACTACATCATGTATGCAGCTAAAAAGGAATTTAAATGTACAACTCTCAAATAAGCAATAGAAAAATAGCTCCTGAGGCAAGAAATAAATCACACACACACACACACACACACACACACACACACACACATCTTACCACCAAACTGTGCACTGTGAGAGCAAAAATTATGTTTTAAGTTTTAGCTGTTTTGCTTTAGATATATATAAAACAAAAATGTCTCTAATCTCTGAGGCCCACTTACCCAAAGACAGCTAAACTTCTGGGATGCTGGGGGCTGTTGTTCATATAAGATAACAAGCCATGCACTTTCACTTCTGTAAACCAGTTTGGTTGTCCCAAATGCAGAGAATGTGCTTGATCATTTATACACAGGAGGAACACAGGCAGAAAGTTCGTCAGGATGTATGCTTTCCCCCAAAGGGCTGAAGGTGGGAAGTATTCAGCCTTGTAGGTTTTGCCCTAATAAACACTGGACTAAGGTAATTCACAGCCATTCTCTGACAATCCCTGGTATGGACCCAGCCAGTGTCCATAGTTCTGGCCAGTATTTAATAAAGCTTCCTTCAAATTTGGCTCAAAATTGTGTTCCTATTCTTGCCTTATTGGATTAACATTTTCTAGTGAGCTCAGACCATCCACTCAAATTCTAAAGCAGGACATTTACTTCAGACTCCAGGACTGAATGAAGGTGTCCTCAGGAGGCTCTCACCTGAGATGTTTCAAGTTTCCTAGACATGCATTTGATTTAACGGACTCTCAGAGTGAACAGCCATACTGAGAAAAGCAGCAAGCATCTATAAAGACATCCCCTGGTAAATCATAGTCTGGTTCTGTTCTGTGGGATCTCAATCTGGGACATGGATAGATTTGACCTAAATACTCTCCTGTGCAGGGCAAAAAGAAGCAAGAAGTCAACCCGCCTGCCTGGTTCCGGCTGTTTGAAAAGTTTTGTCTGTCTATTTTTGTGTGTGTATGGGTCTGTTTTCTAGTATCTGTAAGTTTTGTTGCAAACATGGGAGACAAAAAAAGATATGGGTCAGGCTCAGTTGAAAGTATGAATGATAGTGGCCACCTCATGTTTTGTTTCTGACTGGTTTCCTTTGAGTGTGTGAGCTTTCTGTATTGTATTTATTTGCTTTGTTTTTGCTCTCTCTGTCACCACCAGCTGCCAGCAACTACTGCTAAAGCAGCTTGCCGTGTCTGTTTTGATGGCCAGCCTCAGAATTGGTCTCTGAGCTTTCTGATCACCAGATTCAGTTTAGTAGGGATTCAAATCACCACAATAGCATATCAAAAAATCTATACATTGTGTGGTGGTTTAAAAGAAAATGGCCTCCATAAGTTGTTAGGGAGCAGCACTATTAGAAGGTGTGGCCTTGTTGGAGTAGGTATGGAGGAAGTAAGTCACTGGGAGCTGGCTTTGAGGTTTCGATGCTCAAGCCAGGCCAGGCCCAGTGTGGCATTCTCTTCCTGATGCCTGCCAATCCAGATGTAGAACTAGAAACTACCTCTCTAGCACCTGCCTGCCACCATGTTTCCTGCATGACGATAATGGACTAAATCGCTGAAACTGTAAGTCAGCCACAATAAAATGTTTCTTTTATAAGAGTTGCTGTGGTCATGGTGTTTATTCACAGCAATCGAAACCATCACTAAACACAGGTAATCTTAAAGGAACCATGTGACATGATGCCATAAAGGGTTATAAGCAACATGTTGCTTGCCACCATCTTAGCTGCCTTCCTCCATCAGGATGGAGGTAGCCAATGGCTGGAGAGGGCGGGTGTCATGTGACTTTTACTGCCATGTTGATTAAAGGTGATCACATGGTATAAACCAAGGAGACAAGAACAGGTCTCCAAGATATTTTGGATTAGGATGGATTTTTGATTCCTGTCCTAAAAACAAAGTCATGAAAAGATGGTTTGTTAAATATAAAATTTAAAAGCAATTATTGTTTAATGAAGTATTAAAACTACACCTCTATGCATTCATATACAAGAATGACCCTCATGCTGGCAGCCAAACTTTGTGATATAAGTGACATCCAGGTGGTATTGGTTTCAAAGGGATGAAGGGGTCATGGAGAACAACTGAGACTTGGCACTGCCTAGCATGGTTTGAGTTCCTACAGAGAGCCTAGGAGAAACAGTCTAAACAGAAGCCATTGTGGAAAGTATTTAAAAATTGGGAAGATGCTAAAAGATAGCTCTTCATAGTTGTTGGCTTTTGATGGCAAGGGGTAGGAAAGGACTCATTTATTTTTAAGGGGCTGGTCACTGGGAGTTTGACCATGCTCCAATGAGTATATGGGCGACACAAATTGTACATCATGTAATTTTTTTGGTGGGGGAGGTCTGTCTGTCTGTCTGTCTATCTGTCTATCTATCTATCTATCTTTGGTGAATGTGATTAGTATGTATGAAACGGATGGATTTATGAAATTGTCAAATAATAAAAATATTATTCTGGAAAAAGAAAGAGGAGGAGGGGCGAAAGGGAGAGAGGCAGAGGGATAGGGATAGGGATAGGGAGAGAAAGAAAATAAAAGGCTAAAGAGTTGGGGTCACAGCTACGAGCACCAAACACCAAAAACCAGAAACTGGGATATTCCTAGCTTATGATGCAGCAAGACGATGACATAAGCAGTCTGGCAAAGAGCCCATAGAACATCTCTCCTTACCTAAGATCTACTCAGGCAAACAGAGACTGATTTAAGGATGTATGTCTAGCCTCTCTGTCTTTGTTAACTTTGTTAAGCATTAGCTATTTTGATAAACTGAGTCATACAAGAAACTGATATTCTATCAAGGGCCAGGAAAGTAAAGTTGCCAGTCTCCCTATGGACTGTATCTATGATTTAAAGTTTTATTTTTATACTAAAAGAGCTTCAATTCAGAATTTCTTATTTTTTAAGGTTCAAACTTAACAGAGATAAAATTGTAAAATCCTAATCTTATAAAAGGTACTAACTTGTTAAAAACTGTTAAAGATGTAAAGGATCAAATTCATTAACGTGTTCAGAACTATATCTGTAGTCATGCAAAGCCAAATGCAACTACAGAAATAAGCTTTATTTAGCCTCTTGTGTTTTGAGGTTAAGCATAAAGCAAGTAACTAAGTCATGCATACTTAATAGATGATCATCAAACTCTTCCAAGATGTGCTGAACATGGCATTTAAAATGTCTAATAAAAAAGTTTCCCATTATAGAAAGAAAAGTCATGTCCTAGAAGAAACCCTAAGGTCTTCCAAGAAAACAATATAGCACTGACTACTACTCCACCTGGGAAAAACTGCCCAGTGCGTTGCCTGCCACCAGGGCTCTGCCCAAGCTGTGGACACTGTTGGGTTGACGGCTCTATTCTGCCTGGTCAAAGTAAGGTCAGTACCTTTCTACAGAAAAATCTCTCAGACTTGAATCGATGCTTGGATCGACCCAAAGGTGGATGCTGCTCTGTGTGGCAGCCAAAGAATAAATCCTGTCCTGTATGACAGCCGAAGACTGACCACTGCCTCTAATGAAGTTATCAAGATCATGGGAACCTAGGGCAAGCATCTAGTAGTGGTAAGGCTGACTGCAGTTTTGTCAGTTTAACAGCAGCAGGCAACCAGCTTCTTCCCTAAGGCTGCAGCTACTTTGTTAGTTTATTGCATATATAAAAATCAGATCTTACCTTTTCCTAGAGATACTAGGTCTCCTGTTGAAAAAGGCAGACAGGTTTCTCTTGCTAACAGGCTTCATATTAAAGGATAGCAGGTTTCAGATGTAACTTTTTACTGTTCCTTTATTTAAAGAACTTGCTTTGGAATGAGTGCTCTCAGCAATATCTACCTGTGTCTCTAGTAAATGATTAGATGGAAAGAAAAAAAGGTTTTAAGTTTATATAAGTTCTGAGGGTATGAGAAACTGCTCTAAGGTACATTCAAGGGTCAGGAGATGTGAATGTTTAAGGAATTTCTGGGTGTCTAAGAAAGTGTTCTACAGTATGTAAATGCAAGTAGTAAAGATATAAGAAAGTGATTTAAATAATAAAAAATGTTCCCGATTTCTTTCGTCCTCGCTATGCTACAGTTATATAAAGATTACAAAACTTTAGAGTTTTAACACTAATTAATGGAGTTCTGATAAGCTTGTAACAGCACCAACTACTATTATCAGTCACAAGCTCTAGAGTTCAAATTTACTTTGGTTGTCTTCTAGGTATAGAATTAAAGATGCTTCTCTAGGGTTTTAAAAAAAATCTGTCATATATATATATATATAAGAGAGAGAGAGAGAGAGAGAGAGAGAGAGAGAGAGAGAGAGAGAGAGA
>LOJH01049181.1:1361-14263 GCA_001685095.1 Ellobius talpinus
AACAAAAAGGAAGGCTTTAACTTGAACATAGTAAAATTACATATAACAAAACAGTTAACAAGCAAGAATTACAGTTACAATATTTATATCTATTTTGTCTTTTATCATAACAAAGGAAAATATAACTATTTTTCAACTCTATCAAAGACTCCAGAAGGATATAATATTACCTAAGTAAACAAGAAGTAAGCAACTTCCAAAACTCTAGAAACAACAGAGATGTGGTGGGACGTGGCCCGCTCCTTCTTACAACGTGGGACAGCAAATAGGTACTACCATACATCTAGCTTTCTGTGTTCTGGGGATCAAACTCAGGTTCCCCTTCTGCCACCATCTCTGCCTGAGAGCATCCTTTCACTGATAGAACATTCTTCTCGCCTTTGTCCTCCCTTTCACGGTCACACAGACTTCTCTGACCTAGGACCTCGCTTTAAAACCAGTATCCAGCTAACGCCATGTTGCTTTAAGACTTCAGTGGGGTCCTGGAGAGAATGGCTTGGGGACTGGAGAGATGGCTCAGCAATTAAGACCCCTGTTGAGATCTTTCAAAGGAACCACGTTCAATTCCCCACACCCACACAGTAGCTCACAACTGTCTGTGACTCCAGTTCCAGGGGATCCAACACCCTCACATAGACATACATGCAGCCAAAACAAATAAATACAAATAAAAACAAATCATAAAAAAAGACTTGAATAAGTCTTGGTTTAAGCACTCCGAAATTTGGATTATCTCTTCAGCATCCCTGTCTCCTCCCTCTTCCATGTGTTTCACCATGGTTCTTATTCTGTAAATTTTTGGATACAGTGATGTGTGCAATAGAATCCCTGCGCTCGGAGAAGACAGACATTAGTCAGTGGTCATGAGTTGGATGCGGATTATAGAAGGGTAAGTATAGAGGTGAGCCTCTCAGTGTGTTGCTTCCAACATATCATCACCTGGGAGCTCAGTAGACATGCAAATTCTCTGGCCTCGCCTCAGAACTACTTCTTTTAGCAAACTTTCCAGGCCCTGTCGATGCATGTTGTAGTTAGGACCTGGCACAGGCTTTTCTGCAGGTCTATAACACAGGGAAGGATTGTGATCTTACACGGGAGAGGTGCTGTTGATGGGCATGGTTTCATGGATGTCACCTCTTTAGGAAGTCATCTTTATGCTCTTCTTCCCTTGTTCACTCTTCCTTCGTTTCCTTCTCTGAAGGCAGCCTCTAAGTAAGTCTGTTGTTTGCTTCTGTTTTGTTACCACTCATGGTGTGTAATGCCATGATTCCTGTCATTGTCTGCTTCGTACTTTGGGTTGATCAGAGAATATACAGACTTCTATCCATGCCTCTGTGAGGAGGAGGACCATATGGACTCCTGTCCATGCCTCTGTGAGGAGGAGGACCATACAGGCACCTGTCCGTGCCTCTGTGAGGAGGAGGACCATACAGACTCCTGTCCGTGCCTCTGTGAGGAGGAGGACCATACGGACTCCTCTCCCTGCCTCTGTGAGGAGGAGGACCATACAGGCGCCTGTCTGTGCCTCTGTGAGGAGGAGGACCATACAGGCGCCTGTCCGTGCCTCTGTGAGGTGTATCCTTGGCAAAAGCATCAAGAGTGTTGTCTTTGCTGTTTTCTTCCTTTCATTTTCCATGGAGTAAAATTGTCAGACTTCAGTCAGTCTGAGCTCTAAATAATACCATTTTAGCCCAGTGTCTACCGTGTGTTTAGTGGCCAGGCAGTCTCCCAAACTGTTAACATGGAGCCTGGCACTCAATATAGCAGGCAATGTATAGCTTTTATTATTTTCTTTTAATTATAGTTTCCTTCAGCCTTGTGTAATAAAATAATTACAATGAGTGAAGCTTCTGGCCACATGTTGTTTCCTACTCTACTGTCTTTCATCGCCTTTTGAACAATTTGTAAAACTGCTTTAGGGGAGTATGTAGCCCTTTAAACCCAAATATTTTCTTTTGTCAAGTATCAGGGGAAAATGTGAACAGGATGGAGCACGGACAAACTCTTTTCTAAATAGGGCAAAATAATTTTTAAAAAGTTGCTGCCCTTTTTATCAGTGATAGACTTGTTAATTAATGCGCTCTCTCAGGCCACAGCAACATATTTTCCCTCTTTGATTGCTTAAGGATGCAATAAATATTCTGAGCCATTGCAGATAAAAGTGTGCATAGTTGTGAAATGGGGCCTGCTGTGACCTTTTTTTGTTAACATTTAAATCTTCGTCAGGGATTGGTTGTTTGGGATAGGCTTTGTCTGGTGTCACCTCTGTACGATTGGAGGTTTAGCTACTGACATGGGGTAGAGATCAAAGGCGGTGTTTTTAAGGACGTGAGCAAATACAGCCAGTCATTGTGACTAAATATGGTTATCTTTGGCCTTCCGCGTTTGTTTCAGTCAGTCTATAATGCCCCTCTTCCGTAGTATATGACAGTTTTTAAAGCTTCCTAATCTATGACTTTTTTTTAAAGCTTGAATTTAAATGGGGTGTTTCAGTGGTTGCTGAGATGCAAGAGACTAGATAACCTTTTTAAAAACTATTCACTTTGAGATACTTGGGAAATTGAATATCAACCAAAAATAGGTATTTCATGTAGCTCTTTTGCCATATTTCTTTTAAGGAATGACCAGTCTGTGCTCTTAACTTGGAAGCATTCTGTAGCAAGAATCTGCAAGAGTTTTGAAGGTTGTCCATTGCATTGACAGACACTGGTGATGGACATCTACGTGTAAACAGGCTTTTACTATAGAATATGATGTTAAAAAATAAATTTGTTTCTCTCTTTCGTTGTCTGATGGGAAGATAAATATTCCTGTTCCTCATTAAAAAAGAAAAGGAAAACTGGAAGGATCTCAAGTGTTTTAGTTTCTTATTACAGGTAGATAAAAGATAGCTCTTCAGATTGAGTATATGCATTAGTAAGTCTGCTTAATTCTGATTTAATTTCTTTTAAAGACCCAATTAAGGACAATTAATTCTTGTGTATGTTGAATATAGCGTAAAGGTTAGGAGGGCATCTGTGCAGGAAGCCCTCGCATCTTGGAGTCATAGTTTTTCGTAACTGTTGAATCGGAACTAAAATTTCTTCCATCAGGGCTGGAGGTGTGGCTCGGTGAGAGAGCATACTCAGAAAGGGATTTAACCCCCCTCCCCCAGGCCTGCCTGCCAGTTTCTTACCCATTTAGGGAAGGTGACAAAATAATTGGATGAAGGGTGAGAATTGTTTGTTGGTACCCATTTCCCTGCATCATTCCTGCCTCCTCACCTCTCTCCTTCCTATCTGTGCTTCGAACTTAAGCCTCACCTCATGTTCGGCACCGAATAGCTCTTTCATTTTTACCCCCCAAAACCCCAAACCACCTTTTTCCTTATTTCAAAGATACTGGGCTCTCCGAGTTTCAATTCATCTCCATGGAGATTTACCAAATCTCTTTGCTTTGCTGCTTTCTTAAATGTTGAGAGTGTTTTGTATCACTCCTCTTCTGGCCCCTCTTTTCAAGCCTCTTAGTATTCATTAGGAAAGTCAGCCACCTCCATGCCTGTAGTTAACTATGTGTATGTTGATGAGTGTCTTAGGCTTTTATTGAGGTGTAGTTAGCGCACAGCAGTCTGCATTTTCTGTACCCTATGGCTACTTGTTGCACATACATAAAAGCTATTGCTACAGCTGAGATGTTCAAGGGACAATCCCAGTAAGGTTTTCCTAGGTTCTTCTGCAGCACCCCCTTCCCACCTCCACCGTCATCACCCTCACCCCAGCCTTCTGGTCTGCTACAGTAGTTTGCTTCACATTTTCTGGAATTCTGCATGACTGCGATCATACATTCTCCACATTATGTTTTCAACCTCTGCCCACAAGCTTGGCTTCACTTTTCAATCAAAACAATATAAGTTGTTTCCCCCTTTCTTTGTACTTGTATGAATTTTTTTTTTGCGACTTGATCGTGCAGTCTAGAACATGGATTCTTGTCAACATTACAATGGCAAAGGCTTGTTTGTAGGTGGCTTTCCTCTCAGCCTCGGAGTGTGTCCTCGTGCACATGACTCTACGAAGAGGCTCTAGGCTGTTTTTGCCTCATTTCTGGGCTGTTTTCTCATGTCCGCTCTAAAGTCTGAATGTGTGGAGAGTCATGAGACATTAGAGTAGGCCTGTGGCTGGTGGGGGTGAAAGTTGCCAGTTGTGATGACCGTAGCTCAAGGTCTTCTTAAAAATGCAGATTCCAGAGCCAGGTGGTGGTAGCGCACGCCTTTAACCCCAGCACTAGAGAGGCAGAGGCAGACGGATCTCTGGGTTTGAGGCCAACCTGGTCTCCAAGAGCTGTCTAGGACAGCTAGGGCTGCACAGAGAAACCCTGTTTTGAAGAACAACAACAAAATAAAACAAAAAAATGCAGATTCCCAAACTAGGGTTTGTTTAAGGGTCTGATTCATTGTATTAAGCTTCTGGGCTATCCAGTCAAAAACTTACCGGGGCAGCATGACTATATTATCAAATTATTTCTGTTTCCTTAACTTTTCCCTCAGAACCCACCGGTGACACCGGGCCATGCAACAGCTGAAAGAGTTAATGAACAGAAAGCAGGGTTTTTAGGTGCAGCCCGCAGACGCAGACGGGAGCAGAGCGCCTCTTCCCATGGGGGAGGAGTTGGAGGGTCGGAGGGGTTGGGTGCTGAAGCTCTCACTTTTTTGAGCTCCTTTCCAGCAAGGGAAAGCCAGCTCTGCAGGCCTTTGTTTGGATCCTGGGTAAAGAGTAGCACATGGCTCTTGGTTGGGTAGGGGACAAAAGAGCCTGTCTCTGGAGCCATTGTCTCAGAATTGATGTGAAACCCGCCTCTGTGGAAGCACACCCCCTCTCCTTTTTAAAAACAAGTTAGTTTCATTGCTGCTCTATTATTATTATTATTATTATTATTATTATTATTATTATTATTAGTCACATAACTGGGTTGCTTGGTCCATGCCTCGCTCTTTCCTTTGGTGAAATAGTATTTGGTCTTAAGATAAATTTGAAGCGAAATCATGTGTAGCCGGACAGTTTGTGTTGAGCGAATAGATGCTGGTATCAGTGGTAGATTGCCATTCATTTAGGATACTGAGTCAAAGGACTTTAGAAATTTTTACAAGAATCTTGGTTTTACTCTGTCCTCTTAGTTGCCAGTTCATTTTGGTTTGTTATGTATTTATTTTACTTTTCTTTGCTCAGATTCTCAGTAGCTGTGTGTGTGTGCGCGCGCGCATGTGTGTCCGTCCAAATTTGTGAACGTGGGTGTGAATACATGTGTGCCTGGTGTGTGGAAGTCAGGGCAACCTCAGCCATCAGTCTTCAGACCCCTCCCCCTTTTTTGTTAGAGATGGGTTCTCTCATTGGTCTACAGCGTTACCATTAGGCCCTGAAGGCGGCCTGCTGGATTCCAGGGGTCCTCCCATCTCCTCTCAGCGAGTGTGGACCACTGTGACCAACTTTTTATATGCGCTCCAAGGATCCTAGCTCAGGTCCTAGTTTGTCATGTGAGTGCTTCACCTACTAAACACGCTCCCCCCCTGTGTTGTCCCCCTTCTCCCTACCCCCTTCCATTCAGCAACTGTTTCAGGTAATTCACTGTATGAGCCACGCTGATTTGACAACTCACCAACCACTTAGGAAGGCCTCATCTCATTAAAACAGTACTTCCAGTGATGTTTGACTTTCCTGTGCCTTAACACGGTTATCATCAGATTTGTATGTGTAAAGTAAAAGTTGCCAAATTCACCGAGTCCCATTATCTGCAATTGAGTCCTCAGACTTCAACAAAGAAAGCCAAGGAGCTGGCGAGGGAGCCCAGCCAGCGTAGGGCTGGCTAGCCGCGCCAGAACGAGGTGTGCCCCTCCATACCGACAACAAACGAGCCCACGTGAGGGTGTGTGCCCATGTACTTCCAGTACTTAGAAGACTGAGCCGGGAAGATCAGCGAGTTCCAGCCTAGCCCGGCCTATAGTATGAAACTGTCTCAAAGCAACAAGCAAACAAACAAAAATCCTCAAATGGAAAACACCTTAGGAGTTTGACATTGCAGCCATTAAAACAACAACCACCAAAACCTGTCTTGCTTTCTAGTACAGAGCTGGCCGTCAAAAGTAGAGAAGTTAGGTTTTCAATGCATTGGAGCAGGATTTCCTAACGCGAGATATGTGATCGAGCCCCTCCCCGCTAATCCCCATCCTCACCTTCCCTGTATCTTTTGGCTGCAAGTGGAAATGTGTACTGGGTCATGGTAGACGGATCCATCCAACACAAGAAATGTGTTGCCAGCCACCAGTGCATGTTCTGAATTCAGATTGTGTATGATTTCGTTTCTTTACCGATGGGTGGGAAGTACAAAAACCCATGATGGAATAGTGTAAGTTGTTTGGAAGGAAGCTATGCCGAGTCCTAGACCCAGCCCTGTGTTTATAAGCCAGCTTTCAGTCCCTCACAGACTAATTGAAATCCTCCCAGGAATGCGTCGCGTCCCTGCCAAAGGTCTCCGGATGGTGACTGATGGGACAATCTGTTGCAAAACACGCATTCTTTTACAATACATTTCAGGCATAGGTTAATATAGAGGTTGGGAAATGAAGTAACTTCACGGTACACTGTGTGTATTTATCTCTTTGATGATTGAACCCTTTCCAAGGGCCTCTTGAAAAGACACGTACCCCCAGAATCACTGATCTGAATGAAGCCTTTTCATACAAAAGCCTTGCAGTGACTTCTGTAGAAAGCTTTTCATTAATGAGCTCAAATTCTCACACTCACTTTGCAGTCCGTGATGCAAGGTACATTTAGCCAACAAGTAAGTCTTTGAATTGCTTAGTAAATTAAATATTTAAATCTCATGTGTGTGTGATGATTCATGCACACATCAGTGGGTTGGTGAAGGTTGCTTCCATTTCTTTCCTTTTATAGCACAGATTTTAAATATTGATCATGTATGTGTCTCTCATGTCAAGGAATGGAATAGTATGAATGCTGTCTCTCTTTGGTAATGTTTTCAGCGCCATTTGAGTTATTGTTTTGATGCCTGGCCTATATATGAGAATAGTCTGACCTTCTGACCTGATCTAGACTGGAGCACCTGATGAGGTAGCTTCATTTCTGGGTCTGAACTAAAAAAGTGGAAGTCTGCAACCTGGTACCCGGTCCAGGCTTAAAAGGTAAAGTTTTCAAATACAGCTTTTGTACCGTTATTCTTTGAGCTAGTTTTCTCTCTTTTGATGACACTTTGCTTTTCTTTCTGACTGTGGACATTATTTGTACAGGGGTATTAATGCTTTGTGTTTGGGCCCCACAAATAGTTTTTCTTTCTTAGAACACATGGATCTTGCAAATTGAATGTTTGCATAATCAGAATGAATGTAGGCAGTGTGTTAGTCTGTCCCTGGAGTGCCTAATCTGAAGGGCTCACTTTCTGAGCGTTTAACTCATTGAGTTAAACATGATCTCTTGGTACGGATTTAGGTGAAAATAGGTAAAAAAAAGATTACATATTGTCATTAATCATTCTTAACATAATAGTTTAACCCATCGCTCTTACCCAAAGAAATAGTTGTGACAGTAAGGCCTTCTTTTGCTCTGTGGAACAAGGACATTCACGTGTAATTAATTGATCGACGTCCAGTTAAGGAAGAAGGTTCAGCTAGAGCCAGTAGTATTTACCAACTGTGCCTGTGACAACATTCCTTTTTACCCTCAAGGTGCTCACCCAGCCTTCTGTTTCCCAGGTGGCATTATTGGAGCCCCAAGTCACAGGGAAATTAAAAGCACACTTGAAATGTGAATAGCTGGTCTCCCTTCAGTTTTACCCAATTCCTGCTTTTTATGATAATGCAGATGTAGGGGGATTTCTGGAATTGTAAAGAATTTTAAGTTTAAAGTTGTTAAGCATCCTTTGGCCTGTAAGAATGCAAGCCAAGAATTGTAAGGCATATATATAACCAGGGGGTGGGTATGTGTGTGCATATGCCTGGAAATGTGTCTATCTGTGTGTGTAACTGGCTTTTTATTGTTGCAGTGACTTCTGACATTGTTTAACTAAAAAGCAGAACTGTTGGGCAGTTAGAGTTTGGGGGGTTTCCATCTGTCGCTTTTTATTGATGGAGACCAAGCTGTAATTGGGTCCTCAGTCAGGGGAAGGGGAGCACCATGAACCTATCCTGTCAAATGAAAACTTTGGGGCACCCCCAGACCCTGAGCATAGTACCTCTTTGAGATGCCCAAACAGCAAACCTAATTTATTGGCCATTTTTTGCCTGTGAATCTAAAGTCATTTTATATACCTTATGAATTTTATAAGGTTAGAAATATTAGAAAGATATATTGGGAATTTGATTGTAATGATATTCCCTAGGATTTTTTTCAACTCTCTTCCCCATAACTTCAGTGATGAGTGAATTATTTTAAAATAGCATAGCTTTAAATATTATTCTATTTATTCTTTATCAATAAAAATTCAGGAGTCAGATGTCGGGGTAAAAACCTGAAGGATCAGAGAAGCAGAGAAGCCACCAGTCCTCCCTACCTGCTCCCTTCCTTCCTCCAAAAGGAACGAGATCCCTCTCTGCCCTGCCTTACGACTTCCTGTCCTATCTGTCTACAGTCCTCCAAAACCTCTGTGGTTAATTTTGGTTTGTTAATGGCTAACTCCACCCTCCGACTCCAAGCAAGCTTTATTTGTCAGAACACAATCAAAGTATCACACAACAATAGCTCAAAGACTTAATTTTCCTAAATGTTTACTCCTATTAGGAAAAATGTCCCTGAGGAAGAAATGTCTGTGGCCAGCCTATGTTAAGTCAGTATACATCCCAAAAGATCTGCATCCTTAAGTCTTTTAGAAGGTTTGTAGGGTGGAGAGATGGCTCAGCAGTTGAGAGCACTGGCTGCTCTTCCAGAGGAACTGGGGTTTTTCAGGACCCATATCATGGCTGATAGCCATCTTTTCTTCCAGTTCCAGGGAATCTGGTAACCTTGTTGGGGCTCCACAGGCACCAAGCACACATGTAGTAAACACGTGGCATACATGCAGGCCAAACATCCATATACATAAGATAAAATAATAAGATTTAAAAGTCTCATAAAAAGTCTCTAGGTGACATTTGAAGGGATCATCAAAGCTGGTAGGAGTTGGGTCTGTCTGGCTTTAGACCTGACCATGCAGTGTAGTGACTGCCACTGTAGAAGTGTCATCCTGGACACGTGTGACATTTGTACATGTTGAGCGCCCAGGCTGATAGTTACTTACCTCTCTAAATGTTGCCCTGACTAAGCAAAAGAGCCTGAAGTTAAAAGGCTCAGGAGAATGTTACTTTTTTTCTAATATATATTGAAAAATTAATTCTGTTTCACTATTACCTGAAGCTGTATTGAATTAACCCTCTCTGTTCATTAGTATAGCCTGTCTGACAGCTTGACCATCTAGGCTCAGTCTCTCATGGTTCCTTCTTGTCTGTTCCCTTGAGGATGCAGTATGGCTTTGTGGTGGATGAGAACCATTATACATTCACCCTGAATACAGTGTGGCGGATACAGTGTGAAGGGAGAGCGAATTGTCTGGACGCTTTTCAGGGGTTGATACCATGCGGGGAAGGGGCTGAGATGTTTACTCCCTATGCATAGACATGGATTCCTTGTTTCTTGCAGAATTCACTCCTTCCCCCTCTTCTGGCCTGGAGCAGGCGCACCGGTCTATGCCTCTTTGCTTTGATGCTTGGGAATAAGGAACTAGTCCCACACGGAGGGTGGAGTTGTTTGGCTGAGAAGGGAGGGACGGGGTCTTCACCATCTCTCCAGCTTCTGAGTCCTTCTTCCTCTTTGCCTTTGGGGACTTGAGATGGTTTGGTTCGCCATGCTTTTCTCTAAACTATGGATACACAGTTCTCTCTATTTTTAGTTGGCACATGAATCCGCTTCCCTCTCCCTGTTCTGCTAGGTTAGCGGGTCATCTGCTCCTCGCATGTCTTTACATTACGCTGCTGTCTCATTCTGTTGCCTGCAGGTTTATGTCACAATGTTCTGATAAGTTCTAAGGTTTCTCCGGGTTGTAGTGCTGGTTATCATTAAACCTATTTATTTGCTGAACCATAACTTCAGGTTCCACGCAGAGTTCCTTTGCTGTTTTGTCATCATTGGTTGACAGTGCCTCTTGTGTGTTGATTTTTTTTCTAAGATTTTATTTATTTATTATGTATACAGTGTTCTGCCTCCATGTATGCCTGCCAGAAGAGGGCACCAGATCTCATTGTAAATGGTTGTGATCCACCATGTGGTTGCTGGGAATTGAACTCAGGACCTCTGGAAGAGCAGCCAGTGCTCGTAACTGCTGAGCCATCTCTCCAGCCCCTTGTACGCTGATTTGAGAGAAGAGTGTATGCCTTAGGCTGTTAGTATAACAAGTGGCGTTTTACGAAGGGCTTTCATAACGACAGTTTCATTGGAATATCATTAAACCTGTAGTCCTGGAAAATGAATCTCCGGGTGAGGAGGCAGAGGCTGAAGGAACTGCCTAAGGTTTACGGTAGACGAGTATGGCTCCAACTCAGCCTCTTCTTGTTGAGATTTGGGGCTCTGCTTGCAGAAGGGTGCTCTTGGAATTGCTCTCATCATGTTGCAATGTACTGTCATCGGGGGCCCTCACACTGGAGATAGCAATGCTGTATTTGGAAACTAAGAGCTTCGCCAGTCTTCTGGAAAAGTTCTGTATGAAGTAATGCTACCATTAGTCTAACACACGTTCTTACCGAGATCTAGAGTTTCGGACTGGAAGCTCCCAGTTTGTTTTTCCTAACAATCAAATCAGACGAACAAAACAAAAAAGGCCTAAGATGACAGCGCAGGGCCAGGGAGGGCTTTCTGTCGGAAGTGACTGCAGAAGAGCTTGAGGTTGACTCTTAAAGCCAGAGTGGAACTTGAGTTGAACCAAGGGGGAATAGAACGGAGACTGTTGGTGAGAAATATGAGACTTCAGGCATTTACGTAGATGTTATAATAGCCTTGGCACAGCATTTATGTGGGGGTGGGGGTGTGTGTTTGTGTATGGAGGCCAGGGAGAAACTACAAGTCTCCTTGCTCCTCAGGCACCTTGTCTCTGGAGGTAGGGTCTGTCCTCATACTTGGAGTTTGCACACAAGGCTTGACTGGTCAGCAGGCCACAGGAATCCTCCTTTGTCCACCATCCCAGTTTGGGGATTCCAGGTGAGTCCTGTCACCCCTGACTCTTCTACGTGGGTGCTAGGGAACATCATCTTTGTCTTTGCATGGCAAGCACATTACTGACTGAGTACCTCCCCCTACCCCAACGGACGTTTGCTTCTAAGACAAATTGTCCTATTCCCAGTGGCAGTCCAGTTTGTGCCGTAGCCATGTGTTCCCAGTTTACCACCGCCGGTGGCCCGGACATGTTCTCACAATGTCCTTGGATGCATTATATCCTGATGGTGATGCAGTCTTAGTAACTTACCCCTTTATTACAGGGGTTGCACTGTCTTTGATGTAGGTCCTTGTAGGTCAATTCTTGATGGAAATTGAACCTGGACTTCATGAAGGCCATGCAATTGCTCTCTGTTCTACCACTGAGTTCTCTTTATCCATAGCCACCAAGAAATTGCAAATGAAAACACCTTTGAAATAGTACCTTACTTTGGCAAGAGTGGCTACCCTCAAGAAATCTTGACTATCGGCAAGAAGTCTGGCAACAAATGCTGGCAAAGATGTGGGGAAACAGGAACCCTAATTCACTGCTGGTGGGAGTGCAAACTGGCATGGCTGTTGTGGGGACCAGTTTGGTGGTACCTCAAAAAATTAAAAGGAGAAAAACCATATAAGCCAGGTAGACCACTGTTGACTGTATACACAAAGGAGTCCATATCCTCCCATGAAGACACTTGCACATCCATGTTTCTTTCTGCCCTATTTACAATACCAAAGGAATCGGAAACAGCATAGATGTCCTTTGGCAGATGAGTAGATAAAAGAAACGTGTACATACACAGAGAGAGAGAGAGAGAGAGAGAGAGACATTGGAATTTCATTTAGCTTTAAAGAAAAAGTAAATTATGGAAGTTATAGTGAAGTAAGTGATTCTTAAAAGTATAATAAGTGATCTGATTTGAGCTGAGAATAACAAAAACTATATGTTCTCCCACCTGCGGACCCTAGCTTGTGAAGTACATCTCTGTATATAAATGAGTGTGAATATGGATAAAGCCTAAACCAGCAAGGAGTCAAAGAGAGATAAAAAACTAGATGATGAAGGATTGGTGGGAGGACAAAAGGATACATGGGACAGGAAAGTGGAAAGTGGTCCGGGATATAAGCTACAGGCAGGGATCAGAGGGCCAGGGCTGGTGAGGTGAGCACAGAGGAAAATCTACTAAACATATTTTTTTTAAAAAAAAAATATCTTGAGCCAGGAGGTGGTGGCGCACGCCTTTAGTCCCAGCACTCAGGAGGCAGAGGCAGGTGGATCTCTGAGTTCAAGGCCAGCCTGGTCTACAAGAGCTAGTTCCAGGATAAGCTCCAATGCCACAGAGAAACCCTGTCTCGAAAAAGCCAAAAAAAATCTTGTACGATAATGTAAAAATTAAACAAATACAAATTTACAAACTCCATTTTTAATTTTGAGGAAGAGTTTGTGAGTTGCCCAGGCTGATGGGAATGAACTCTAGTCCCAGGAGGGCTTGAACTCGGGATGCTCCTGCCCCAGACTCTACTATAGCTAGGACTGCAAAGGGTGGTTGTGATTTGCCATTGTGGTTCCATTTATTTAGTACTTTGGCTCGAAGCCTAGGTATGTATGTCCTAGTACTCCAGTTGTCAGTTTGTTGCCGGGGTTTCTGTCCTGCCCAGTTCCCACAGTCGTTAAGTCCCAAAGAATCACACAGAGGTCTA
>LOJH01049182.1:923-12902 GCA_001685095.1 Ellobius talpinus
CTACTACCCATACTCTAGGCATCGTGTGACAATCTCCCATCTACTACCCATACTCTAGGCATCGTGTGACAATCTCTCATCCTACTCTGAAGTTTTCATCTTAAAAGTCATCTATGGGACTAGAGATTGTTCCGTGGGTAAAGTCCTTGCTATGCAAACATAAGGACCATAGTCTTGATCCTCTGTACCCATGCACAAGTCAGATATGGTGCTTTGTCTGCAGCCCTAGAGCTGAGGAGGGGCAGAGACACACAGGTGGGGGGAGGGCTAGTCTAATCTAAACAACCAACTCTGGGTCAGTGAGAGACTCTATCTTAAAAAAACAAGATGGAGAGACACCTGAGATGAACTTCTGACCTGCCACATAGGCACATAAGAACAAGTGCACACTCATATGTGTGCACTCACATGTGTCACATTCAACAGACACATATGCACGTGCACATGCACAATTCAAAGATTTTATAAATTACTTTGATATATATACATATATATGTATATATGTACACAATCAGTTTTAAATTTATAGGCAAATACTTCATTAGTCTGAAAACATGGTCTGAAAAGGTAAGATAATTTGAAAGGAGACTTAAATACCACATTGAGGATCTTTTCTCTAAGATATAAAAAAATGCTTGCTAGTGACACAAGTACCAATTTCTAACTGAATTTTGAGTTGAATATGCTTTAAGCTAGGTTTGCGGAGTCTTCTAAACTACATTTGTAAGGGTTCTAGAGAGAGTAAGGCAATGTGTCCCTGTATATAGTCTTAAAATTCTGTATATCACAAGGCAATAATCTGCTTTTGCAAGTTTAGTCTATGCTCACGAAAGAATTGCCTAGAATCTACAGCAATCCTTCAGTACCAAATCTAAAATGGTCCCCTTTACAGTGAGCCTGGCCTCTGGCTTCTCTGAAGTAGAGCCCACAGGACCAGTAGAGAACACCTGTCACAGCAGACTATTTGGTCCATGGTTACACAGTCTTCACCAAAGAGACTGGATGGTTCTGACACCTGAAGGAAAGTATTTGATCTCATCAGTGTTAAAAACATAATTGATGTCTTAACTTTAGGATTTCTGGAAATTAGAAAGTCATTGCTCCACATCTTTTAAAACAATGCCTTCAGTCAGCCAGATTACTCAGAGGGCAAGGCACCTGTTGCACAGACCTGTGCTCCATTTCCAGGACCCACCTGGTGAAGGAGAGAGCCCAAAGTTGTACCCTGGTCTCCATACATGCACTATGGCACATCTTCCCTGGAACCCTCCACATAGAATTAACTTAAGTAAAAAACAATGATGCCTACATTGTGGTGTGTGGGGGGGTGTGGGGGTGTGTTTTAAAGGAGAGAAGATAGAAAATGGAGTATTGATAACTGTTCTGCTACAGTCATTGCACAGATTGTAGGAGGAAAACCTTTGTCTTTCATGTTCTTTACATGTTCCACATCTATTGCTTTAAATGGGATTACTGGATTGCTGGTACTATGCCTCAGATATTAGTCACTGTTTCTTT
Organism: Ellobius talpinus; assembly: GCA_001685095.1. Classification (NCBI taxonomy): domain Eukaryota; kingdom Metazoa; phylum Chordata; class Mammalia; order Rodentia; family Cricetidae; genus Ellobius; species Ellobius talpinus. The sequence goes on from LOJH01049182.1 coordinate 2,442, forward strand.
AGATAGCATCATCTTTCTTGACCATTTACTTATTCCATAGCTGAAAATGTTCTGTAGAAATGAATGACTCATCTCTTCTCTCACTGGACAGTTATTTGTTCACAATCCACAGTTATTACCAATCACATGCAAATATTTACCTCAGTTCCAAGCACCTGAAACAGCACATCCAGTAAGAAATTCCTCAGAGCACATACTTGTCAATGAAATGACATCCTTGTAGCACTATTTTTAAGATTTTTAGCACATAGTGCCAAAGCTTTTCTGTAAGAAATGATCATTCCCCAATGTTGCAAATTTATTTTTTAAGTCTTTTACTACTTGGTGAAATGTAACAAGTTATAATTTACATTTCTTGGATCACCCTAGAGATAAAAACTTTTCACTAATGTTGACCTTTGGATCTCATCTTATTACTTCATTCTTTTGTCCATTTTTTTGCTAACAGTGGCTTTAGCAGACCTATTTATATGAACATTTTACATATAACTTAAACATGGTCACTTTACGGCCTTTGTTAGATGTATTAACAGTTCTGCCTGTTTGGCATATTTCTTATATTTCTTTAATTCCAATGAAGTTAAAATAATTAGTGTATATTTAATATTTTATATTGTATATACTGCCCCATGTAAACACATGGATGCATTGCCTTAATTTTTTCTTTTTATGTGATAATTCTTTCTATCCTGGGGCTTAATCTTTAAGACTGTTTTGTGGGTCCTGGTATAGCTGCCTCCGTATTCTTTATGGATGAGCTATCTGTGCTGCTGTAGTGGTTTCATTTAGTCTGGCTCTCCCCTTTGCCCCAGAGGAGATTCTCTCCCAATGTCCTTAAACTTGAATAGCCTGACAACCCAGGTTATCTTAATGAAGTTTTGAAGAATGGATAGATAGTTATAATTTTCCATTGTTATGGTAAAAGATAAAATAAATATTGTAACAGTAATTCTTACTTCATAACTGTTTTGCTATATGTAAATTTACTATGTTAAAGTTAAAGCCTTTCTTTTNGAAAGAAGCAGAGTCAGGCAGACGCCATGACTCTCCTCTCCGAGACGGACGCTGCTTAGACTCATGCCAGTAAGCTACAGTCAAGTGGCAATACAGGTATTAAAAATGGGTTAGATCAATATGTGATAGTTAGCCAATAAGGGACTGGAGATAATGGGCCAGGCAGTGCTTACGTGAAAAAAAAGAGTTTCTTCTCTGATAACTTTGCCTGCTTTCCTCTTCTGGGCATCGTCTGCTAACTGACACTGGAATGCTTGTGGGTTGAGCCCTGGGATATCTTTTTATTTCTCCCAGTTCTCTAGTTTTCTTTAATTGCTATACTGCATCTTCTGAGATTTTTTTCTTATCTTCTTATAGTTTTATTTTTTTGAACTTTTGATTTGCAATAGGTCATTCCTGTTGTCTTGGTTTTTATTGCTTCTGTGGATTCCCCTCTTCATATTGATCTTGCTTTGCAGACACATTTATCTCTTAAAAATGCTAAAATATCAATGGTTTTTAGAGTTTTATTCCTTGATATAGTCTCTTTGAAGAGAGTGCTTGTATCTTGGTTTTGGTCTCTTACATGCATATTTAAATTGTTCTCAAGGCTGATCTCCAAAATATACAAAGAACTCAAGAAACTAGATATCCAAATAGCAAATAATCCAATTTTTAAAATGGGGTACAGATATAAAAAGAGAATTCTCAACAGAGGAATCTCTAATGGCCAAAAGGCCCTTAAGAAACTGTTCAACATCCTTAGCCATCGGGAAATGCAAATCAAAATGACTTTGAGATACCCTCTTACACCAGTCGGAATGGTTAAGATCAAAAACACTAATGATAGCTTATGCTGGTGAGGATGCAGAGTAAGGGGAACACTCCTCCATTGCTGGTGGGAGTGCAAACTTTTACAGCCACTTGGGAAGTCAGTATGGCAGTTTCTCACAAAACTGGGAGTTAATCTACATCAAGACCTAGCAATACCACTCTTGAGCATACATACAAAGGATGCAGATCCATACCACAAGGACATTTGCTCAACTATGTTCATAGCAACATTATTTGTAATAGCCAGAACCTAGACACAACCTAGATGCCCCTCAACCGAAGAATGGATAAAGAAAATGTGGTACATTGGTACAGTGGAGTATTACTCAGCAATTAAAAAGAAAAAAACAATGACATCTTGAAACTTGCAGGCAAATGGATGGAACTAGAAAAAAAGCATCCTGAGTGAGGTAACCCAAACAGAATGACAAACATGGTATGTACTCACTCATAAGTGGATATTAGACATAAAACAAATGATAACCAGCCTATAGTTCACAGCCCCAGAGAAGTTAGGTAACAAGGAGAACCCTAAGGGAGACATACATGGCTTCCCCCCTGCAAGGAAAAGTAAACAAGATCTCCTTAATAAATTGACAGTATGGGGGAGAGGAAGGGGATAGAAGGTGGGGAGGGGTGAAGGGGAGTGGGAGAACATTTAGGTTTTAGAAGATCAAGAGGGAGGGCAAAGGAAGAGATACCTTGAAAGAGAATCATGTTGGGGTTAGAGAGAAACCAGGCACTAGGAAAACGCCCAGGAAACCACAAGGATGACCCAGCTAAGAATCTAAACAATAGTGGAGAGGGCACCTAAACTGCCCTTCCCCTGTAATCAGATTGGTAACTCCCTTAACTGTCAACTTAGAACCTTCATCCAGTAACTGATGGAAGCAGGTGCAGAGATCCACAGCTAAGCACTGGCCAAACTCCTGGAGTCCAGTTATAGAGGGAGGAGCGATATGAGCCAAGGGGCCAGAACCATGATGGGGATACCCACAGAAACAGCTGACTCGAGCTAGTGGAAGCTCACTGACCCCGACTGACAGCTGGGAAACCCGTATAAGAGCAAACTAGGCCCTCTGAATGTGGGTGACAGTTGTGTGGCATGGGTAGTTTGTGGGGCCACTAGCAATGGAACCCGTATTTATCCCTTGTGCATGATCTGGCTCTTTGGTGCCTATTTCCTATGGAAGGCTACCTTACTCAGTCTAGATACAGGGAGGAGGGCCTTGGTCCTGCCTCAAGTGATATGACAGACTTTGTTGACTTCCCGTGGGAGGCCTCATTCTCTCTGAGGAGTGGCTGGGGGTGGGGTGGGGAGAATGTGGGAGAAGCCGGAGGCCTGGAGGGAGAGGGAACTGGGATTGGTATGTAAAATAAGATTGTTTTAAAAAAAAGTATTATGAAAAAAACCATCCTCAAACACCTCGCAGTCCTTGGTTAGTTCCAGAGCAGGAAAGCTGCCTGGAAACTTGGGGGCACATGGGCTCATTCCCAACAGTTCTTGCCTGCTTGTTTCCTCTAGGCTGGCCATATTCAGCAATGAAGGATCTCCCAACTTCTCTCCTGGAGGTAACAGGTCTAGCAGAAGGCAAAGACTAATTCAAACTTCCATTATCTGACTTGTAGAAATTCACCTAACTTTGCATACTCCAGTCCAGAAACTAGCTTTTCTCCTGCTGTAGAACATAAGCTGTAGCCTTCTGCTCTATCTGACTGACAGTGTCCTAGATCTCAGAGAAAGTCTCATTTCTAGAGGTGCCTTCTACAATGGCATAGTAATGCCTTGGGTCCTGTAGAGAGCTGTGTTGCTTGGCTTTCCTGATAATCAAGGTGAGGACTCTTCTGTAGGATTTTACAAATCAGCATGTATTTCTCCATCTCATTTCAAATTTCCACATTGTCACTATCTGCTATCTTATCAGTTTTAGTTCCTTTGTAAGTTTGTCAAAATAAAAATCCTGTTATTGTCACTTTGAGGCAGTTTGGGAAAATAAAAAAAAATGATGGCAGTTAAATTCCTGTCTTCATGGTTCCCCCACCCAGATGCACTGCTGTATGTGTCTCTGTCTGAGTCGCTGGTTCATGTCTAATACCCCTGGCCATCATCCCTGACTCCATGGTCTCTTCCTCTCTCACTTCACTTCTTTCTCCCTTCCCCAAAGTCTCCAGTCCTGCATTCCAAGCCAAACTAAGACTCTGCTGCATGAAATATCCTCTACTAGTCCAAGGTCTGGGTGAAATTCTGTCTTCCATAATCTGTGGTTACTATTTAGCAGGTGCCTACTAAGCACTGAAATGGGAGCTCCCAGAAGGCAGTCTGCTTGGCAGGCAGCATTCACCTCCAGTGGTCACAGAAGGCAAGGAATGCATCAATTCTAGAGATGTGTTTGTTTGTTGAAGGCACAGGGCCTGTCTCTGTCCATAAACCTTGGTGATCCGTTCCTCATAAGCTGCCAGGGAAAGGGAAAGGGGAAAGGTGGCTGGCTCTTCCTGTATGCTTGTGCCCATGAATGCCACTATTCTCTGCAGCCATTCAAGTGAAGACTGTACAGGAAGTATGGGTATAAAGACATATACATAGCAGGAAGAATCAGTAGAGGTTATATCGTGACATAAATCTTGAAGACAAGGAATTGACCTTTAAATTCAGCGATGTAAGTGTCAGTGAAGTCACTACAGTGACTTCAGTGTAGCCTATGATAAGCTGGGCATGGTATTACTAACTTCATCTTAGTTACTTTCTGGGGCATGGGAACTGGGGTGGTAACAGTTGTACCAACTACAAAGATCCCTCCTTACAAAGATACACCACTCAATGAAGAAATTACTTTGAATTATAAATTTTAGATACACTCCTCGAAGGAGTCTGCAAATCTTATACAACACTGTAACACAATCTCATTTTACCTTAAACTACAGTGAATTTTACAGCATCCAACTCAGATAACCCTTATCCATACATATCATCTCCTTCATTCCTATTCCCTGAAGCCAATTTCTTGTGTAGTTTAGGTATTTCGTCTGCTTTTCATGTGCCTTTCAACTTTTCAATTTTAGTTATCATGAACACATACAATAAAAGCTGTGAGATCTATTTTGTGATGTCTCTTCCCAACTCACATAGATTATTCCTGCCCCCTCTTAGCTCTATCAAATTTTCAGGTTAAAGTACTGAATCTTCAGCACATAAAATTAGCCACAGCTGATTTGTGCATTGAACAATGATGTCACTATTTTTGTTCATAAAAATTTAATATTTTCTCCTTTCTTTGTTTTATACACACTCATTCTGATTCATTTCTAGAAATTTAAATCAAAATGCACAAAGAAAACTGGTTACTGAAGCAAATTTCTCTCTTCCTGGATATTTGCTTGAAGCTGACACTTCCATCCTCTGCATCCAGGGATCACCACTCCACTATGACAGATCCCTCAGGCTCCTTCCTTGTGTGCACACTTGCTTCAGCAGGGATCATCCACTGGGGCACGTCCTGAGAGACTCATTAGAGATGAAGGATCTCCAGAAAGGGTTTGAAACCTGCATCCGGGAAGAATACCCAACAATCTGTACTGGGTATTCATAAATTCTTCTCTTACTAAAGGCACCAAAGATGCTGAGCAAAAGTCATTTCCCTCTAGAATTCATGTTGTCATTGCCTCTGCAAACTTATCCCATCTATCACAAAGATACGTGGCAAAATGCATCTAGAAGGTCTTGCTAAGTCAATGTCTACCATCTTTGCTGCAATAGATGCCGTGTAAAGAATTCCAGATTCAGTTCTAGTAAGGCAGGGATCATGTCAAAAGTTTCTTAACTATAAAACAAGAACTTTAAAGTCATTGGGTGGCTATAACACACCTGCTTGCTAGAATTTGGATATGTAAAAATATCTTTGCTCTATGCTCTTGCTTTCCTTTCAGAATTCTGAAGGCATTTTATTGACTTCTCAAAATACAAAACCAACCGGTTTGCTAATCCTTTTATAAATTCTGTTCCAATCCTGTGCTCACTTTTAGAATATTCCTCTGGTCATTTTCTGCAGTTTTGTTAAGAAATGCATGATGAGTCTGATCAGTCATTGCTCTAGGCATGCCTTACACAAATTACGTTATTATTGTGTTCTGCTTTGCCGTGAAACAAAAGCCTTGTCATTTCTTTCATGTGTTCCTTCCCACTCCGTTTCTCCTTTCCATCTTCGCCTAAGCCATCATTTGGACCCCACACCTCATGACTGAGCCCCTAATTTTATTACCTGTCTCTTTTCAACATCTTGTTCTTTTGTTATTAGCCAGTCTCCTATCATTTTCTAGTTCCGGAAACCACTGTTGTGTGAATGCTCACTGTAGATAATTGCTGCAGACTTTCTCTTCTCTTTGAGAGGATTGGTTTGCTTTTGGGTTTCATTTGCTCTCTGCACCGCATTTTTTTCCCTCTGGTTTCCCTGTATCAAGTTAAACGTATTTAAGAAGCAGGCACCAACTAAGTAACTGCTGTGTTTGCTATGAGTGCTCTAGTAAAAACCTAGTCATTTCCTTTAGAGACGGGGACACTGGAAATATCTAAAGGTGAGTCTAATTAAAAGACTTGAAATTTATACTTTTTTTGGGTTTGTTTACATAGCCCTGGCTGACCTAGAACTCAAAGAGCTCCACACACCTCTGCCTCCCAAGTACTGGGATTAAAGGTGTGCCACCATGCCCAGCTACATATTCTTAAATTAGTAACTGGAGCCAGGAATTTGTGGTCTCCAAGAGTATTTTGTTTGGAGTTTTCTTGTTTTCTTTCAAGATGGGGTTTCTCTGGATGTCCTGGAACTTGCTCTGTAGATGAGATTGGTCTCAAACTCAAAAGATCCACCTGCTTCTGCCTCCCAAGTGTTGGGAATAAAAAGCATGTGCCACCATGCCCAGCTACACATAACTGGAGCACAGGAATTTGTGGTGTCTGAGGGGCTTTTTGTCTTGTTTTGTTTTGGAGACAGGATTTCTCTGTGTAGCTCTGGCTGTCCTGGAATTTTCTCTGTACACAAGGCTGGCTTCAGACCCAGAGATCCACCTGCCTGTGCCTCCTGAGTGCTGGGTTTAGAGGCGTGCACCATCACGCACAATTTTTTTAATGGAGATACACACACACACACACACACGCACGCACGCACAGGTGTAGTAGTTGAGGTTATAATCTCAACATTCCAAAAGAGGCAAGAGGACCAAGATATTGAGGGTTACTCAGGCTAAGTGGTGAGTTCCAGGACACTGTGGGCTACACCGTGGAGCCTTCTCTGGAACAAATAGAAATCAGATAATCTATTACAAAATCCTACTTGTAAGAATTGATAACTTCACCTTTCGCATTTGCTTCAGGAATTTTTTTATATTGAGACAGAATCTACACATTTAAACATACACTTCAATGCTGGGCAGCTGATGTGTTCTTACATGTAGTGCTGTACAATAACCCCTGTAAATTAATTGTAAGGCATGTCTATCTCCCAAAAAGTAACTGTTTCCATCTTCAGTCATTGCTCATTCCCACTCACACCATCCATCTTCAGTCATTGCTCATTCCCACTCACACCATCCATCTTCAGTCATTGCTCATTCCCACTCACACCAAAGCAACTCTTCTCAATTTGCCTACTCCTGATACTTAATGTAAGCAAAATCTAGAATATGTGGTCTTTTTTGCCTGGCTTCTTCCACACAGCAAATTCTTGAATTTGTGTTGCATTACATGCCAATATTTTGCTCCTTTTTATGACTAAATAATGTTTTGCAGTGAACAGATAGACCACATTTTAGTTATCCATTCACAGTTGACATAAATCTGGGTTGTTCTCACTCTGAGGCTATTAACAATGCTGTTATGAACATTCATGGACAATTCTGTCCTGATACCTAAAATTGTTGAACCAATCAACAGCTCTATTTAACATTTTGAAAAGTTGTTACACTGTTTTCCAGAAACAGTATTTTTTTCTTCCATCAATTATGACGGTGTCAATTGTGCAGACAGCCTCTCCAAGAGTTACTGTCTTCTTTCAGAGAAATTCCAGAAGTGATCATCCTGGTTTTAACGTTCACTGTTAAAACTGTTTTTAACAGTCACTCAATAGTGACTATTGAGGATCTTATCAAAAGCTTACTGACCATTCTGCATGCTTTTGGAAAAATATCTGTTCAAACCTTTTGCTTTATTTTATTCCTTAATTGAAAGAGGTCTTCATTATTGTGAGATGTCTTTTGAAGTGCACACATTTGGATATTTTCATTTGGGTTGGTGTTTTGAGACAGGGCCTGGCAATGTGGCTCAGTCTGGAAGCTGCTGGGAATACAGGAATGTGCTACAATGACCAGCACAATCTGACAATTTGACCAAGTCCAATCTACCAATGTTCTGTATCGTGGCCTGCCGTTGGTGTTGTGCCTGAGGCACTCATTACTGCCCAGTATGTGGTTATGAAGCATCTGCTGTACTGTCTACTAAGGTTTTGTTGTTTTGGCTGATCTTTTAAAGTCTATGGTCTCAATTGAAATTGATTTTTGTGTAGGAATCCAAATTCATTCTTTTGTATTTGGATATCCAGTTGTTCTGGCACCATTTTGTTTTTTTTTAAGATTATTGGTTTTTCTCCTTGAATTGTCCTGACAGTTTTGTTGGCAGTCTGATTGTCAGGGCTTTTGGGGACCTGTGTTCCACTACATCTGTGCACACCTGTGTCAGTGTCGTCTATTGGTGGCCATCCTAAAAACACACCAATAGGTCATTTTGCTTTCTCCTTTCCTCCAGGTGCACTTACTAGGCAGCTTCTTGGATTGTTGACAATTTGATTGATTCATCTCATTATTGTTGACTTACTAATATTTCCCAAGTTTCAGTTCTGTGAATTATGACAGATTTTTTAAGTCAGTTGTCCAACAGCAAACACCTTACTTCTAAGCCACAAACTCCATTTAAATTATAAGCCACACATATTTTTAAAAAAATTAAATGCAATTAAATTTCTTTTCCATTATTACGTACTCCCTTTTATGTCTTGTTTAAGAGGTCTGTCTTGAGACCACAAATGTACCTTTTTATTTATTTTTCCCAGTGAAAATCAGAAGAGAAAATACAGCTGGAAGTAAATTTGGACAGCAATAGCTAATAGAAGACAATCCAGAACTTGAAATTCTCTATACATGGTCAGATGCTAATCCAATTAATCGTAACTTTAAGGTTTTAAATATAGCAGAAATGAGATTTCATTAAAGAGCAATTCCCTGCTGTAAGAAATTGTCACTTCTCTCATGGGCTTCTTTCTAGTTTTCTGATGTCTCTGTTCTTTGGCTCCTATGTAGACATACAGAAATAAAAAATCTGAAGCTAATATCCACAAATGAGAACATGTAGTGTTTGTCTTTCTGAACCTGGGACACTTCACTTATTTTTCAGTTCTAACCATTTTCCTGTCAATTACTTAACTCCCATTTTTTACGGTTGAAATTTCATTGTGCATATGTCCCACATTCTTATTATTAATTCATATATTGATGAACATGTAGACTGATTTATTTTCCTAGCAATTCCTTTTTCTAGCAGCCATGAACAAAATGAGCAATTATCTTTTTAGTAGTATATTCAGTCTTTTTGGTGTCTAGAGATGGAATAGCTGTGTCATGTGGAAGCTCTATTTTTACGTTTCTGAGGGGAAAAATCATGCTGATTTCCATAGTAACTTTATCAGTTTGTCCTCCCATCAATAGTGAATGAGGCTCCTCTTTCTCCAAATGCTCTCCAGCATCTGTTGTCATTTTCTTGATAGCTAGCGTGACAGGGGTAAGACGGAATCTGAGTGGCTTTAATTTGCATTTCCCAGATGACTAAGTACTTCTGTTGTGTGCTCTGGCAAAAATTTGCTCCCATTCCGTATGCTGCTCACTAATTTTGCTGTACAGAGAACCCTTTCATTTTCTCAAGTCCGATTTGCTGCTAAAATTGCCCCTATTTTCTGAACTCGTTACCTATTATTACTGATTTTTTCTAGTCTCCTTAGATTCTGGGGTCTTACACTTTGGATTGAAATCCACTTACAGTTGATTTCAATGGAAGATGAGAGACAAGGGTTTAATTCTCTCTTCTGCATGTGGAAACCAGATTTCACAGCACTTTGTTGAAGATACTGTCTTTTCTCCAATGACTAATTCAGCACTTTAGTAAAAAAATCAGGGGGCTTAGCAGTATGGATTTATGTCAAAGGTTTTTATTATTTTTTCCCTGGATCCACTGGTCTACATGTCCATTTTTGTGTTGGCACCTTCTTTTTCTTTCTCCTGCCCCCATCCACAGTAAAACACTGTGTTTAGGGAGAACAAATTTGCATCTTTCATTGTATTATTTTCTTTTGCTTCGTTTTTATAGGTACCATTTCTAAATTTTCCACCCACTCCTTCATTTGTACATACCTATGTGACTACCCTGTTTTAACTTCTATACCACTCGACATTGATAGTTGGCATGCAAAAATCTCACCTTCCATACTCATCCCCTGTAACATGAAAGGCCAGCTTGTTGGGGTTTTTGTCCCGCCAGCTGGCATGCCCCAAAGAAAGTCACATAGAGATCTCTATAAGTTATAAAGCTGATTGGCCCAT
>LOJH01049183.1:0-12902 GCA_001685095.1 Ellobius talpinus
CTGTCACCCCTATATCCAAAGAGTCTGGAATGTCAAGTTGGGAGCATAGGCCCTAGCCCCTCGCATCTATCCCAGCCCCCAAGCCTGATCTGGACTCCAAATACCAGCACTCCCCAGGGTATTTAAGTGATCTCCCGAAAGAGGAACACATGGTTTCCCTTTCTTCCTCCCTGGGGTGGCGTTCCCGGTTCCCTCTCGGGGCCACCCGAGAGCACAGACCTCCCATTAAACCTGGATATTTCTTAATTTGGCTTGTTTTGATTCAGCTTGATTGGGAATTTTTGCGTCAGCAGGGAGCTCGTGTTAGGAAATATTGCTAACATTTTCTAGCCACTTTCTGCTTTGGAGTCTGTTGATTCTGCTTTTTTCTTGATGGCATTATTGTTTTCATGTTGATAGAATGTGATTTTTACTTTTTTTCCAAGATAATTTCTTTGTAGCTACTATGAAGTTTAGATGTTTAAACAAAATACTTTGCAGTTGTAGCAGTCTGTTTTAAGCTCAAAAGGGCTTCGATTGTTTATGAAAACAATATTTTGGGACTGGAGAGACAACTCAGCAACTAAGACTACCGGGTGCTGTTCCAGAGCAGAGGGCAGGTTCTAGTCCTGGCATCCACAGTGTGGCTCAGGCTCACAACCATTTGTAATTCCAGTCTTGGGGGGACACTAATGCCCTCATTTACCTTCTTGGGCACTTAATGCCCATGAGGTACATGTAGGCAAAATACCCATAAATGTAAAAAAAAAGAAAAAGAAAAAGAAAAAAGTTAAAACATATTTTGCTTGCATCCCAAACTTTGTTTCGGAGGCTTCAATTTATACCTTTGTTTTATGCATGCATTAGCCAACTTCAGTATTTATAGTTGCTTTTGATTTTTAAAAGAATTTTGTTTGATGAGTATAAATGATTTGTGTACTGCCTTTATGGTATTGTTTCTCTGTGTTCAATTATGTGTTTATCTTTACCAATGAATGTCCTCTTCTTGCTAACTTGATGCTCTTCAGCTTCCTGTTGTGCAGTCTAAATAATTCCCTTTAAAAATATTTGTGAGATAGGTGGACTTGTTCGAGCACTGAGTTGTAATTTTGAAAATTATATACTTTGCCATTAGCAATAGTTCTATAAAAATGAGATTGTTGTGAAAGTTCTTAAAGTCACCATGAACTGTTTTCCTAGTTTCATTTACTTTTCTGTCTTTTTTTTTTCTGAAGGAGAAGGTTTGTACTAGGAAACTTCTATTAAACCTAAGTTGTACAGGTCTTGGTGAAAGTGAAATGGCCAAGCTGAAACCTTTTTTTTCTACTCCTTTCTGTATTGCTGTTCTATTTTGTGTTCCCCAGAGTTGTGGACATTATGGTTGGTCTGTGGCTGTCTTTAAAAAGTTAAAAGTTGGTTATCAGTTTTGCTTTTCATTGTTTACGTGGTCAGAGGCTGATAATGGTACAGTCTATTGTGCTACTGTCACACTCTGGATTTCTCATATTTCCTAAAAATGAAAGGAGATCAAGGCAGGATCTTATGAAACACCTGTTACAAGCATTCAACTTCAAACTTGCCATGTCAGAATTTGCCAAGTTAAGGGAACCTTCCATCCAGAAGTGTGAGAGAAAAAAAAAACTCCAATTGTGGTCAGTTACAAGTTTCACTGAAAAATGGGGTTCAGAAAAGATACAAAAAAAGCACACTTTATATTTTATTTGTAATACAGACATACAATAAGTATAAATAATATTAAATTATTTAATATTAAAATACTGTAAAATAAGGAAGTTTGAATATTGTTTCCTGAGAATTATATATGCTTATGTATAATTTTTATAAATAATTATATTTTAAAATAGGATCATATGATTCCATGAATTTGAAAATTGTTCCTCAGGAGTTGGCATAAGTTCTTTCTAGGACTCTACTCCTTATGTATGTAAAATATAATTTGAGGATTATTTACAGGTATCTCTTGGTAGAATTTGTATTTTATGTTCTTGGTGTTATGGCTTCAGATAGCCAGTAATAACATACAAATATATTGGTTGACATAGACAATAATTAATGCATATGTGTCTGTGTAAATGGAATACTCAGATTGTTGATGAGAAAAATAATTTGAGGTACTTTCTTGTGCTATGAAAGATCAGACTGTTTGAAATTCAGGAGGTAGGCAATGTGCATGCTGGGTACCAAGTTAATACATGCTCAGAATTCTGACTTTTTAAGTACTTTTCTGTAAGCATTCTGAGCCATTTGTGTGCTTGGATTTGATTTGAACAAATCAGGTTTTGAATTAAAATTTTAGTAGACAACAACAACAACAACAAAAATAGATCAAACATCTTCTCACACACTGTTAATGCATTATTCATTCTGTTAATCCTTTTTTTGTTCATATATCAAGTGGTGGAACCTTATGATGACTGCAAAATTTGGTAAAGAAAAATACATTATCCTGGTAAAGATCAAATGTTTTTATTTTTTAATTTTTAATTGCTTTTTTTAGATTGTAATAGTTACACCATATTCCTCTTCTCTTTCTTCCCTACAACCCCCCCCCACACCTCCCATTTCTCTTTTTCAAATTCATGGACGTTTTCCTTCAATATTTGTTCTTACAAACTTACAAGTGTATGGGTTTAAACACATTGTCTTAAACATCTAATTATGACATGCTCAGTCCATATAATGTTACTTGTATATATTTTTTGAGGACTGACCATTTAGTATTGAATAGAAAAAGGGTTTTGAGAAAGTAAATTCTTATGGATTCCTAGAAGGTATTAGAGCCTAGTTCTTGTTAGCTACTCGTGATCTCTCTGAGTAGAAGACAAAACCACATATAGAATCAAATAATTACGCATCACAGAGTCTCTGAACAAATACAATCATATCAAAAAGATCACCTGTAGTGTCAAATCTGTTGTTGTTGTTTCTAGATAGGATCTTATGATGTATGATGTCTGACCTAGAATATGGGATACTCTTATATCAGCCCTCTGATTGCTAGGATTGCTAAGATAGGAGCAGGAAATAAAGCATGTCATAGATCCTAATTCCTAAGAGATCTCAAACTGAGCTGTCTGCAGTAGATCTGTCTAGTGTCTACTACAGTTTCACCAAGGTCTCTGTACAGTATATAGAAGACATTCTATGACATGTTAGATCAATGCATGTTTATGTAGGATACCTTTGAAATCATAGAATTACATGAGTTGGTTTCTTTATTTTGCACTTTTGTGACTATTGGAAGGCTCTTTAACAAATGTTTGAGTTAATTTACCTATAAAATACAAAAATTATTTTATGTACTTAATTCATTTATGTTGAAAATTAAGAAAATTTACATAAAGTCTTCACCACAGTATTTGATTCACGGCCACACTGTGATTAATAATTGTTGCCTTGTTTTTTCATAAATGGACATTGACCATCTGTCTTGAGTCCCATGTATACTATCACTTTAACATCTACATGATATTTATTATGCTAATACTCATCTTTGTTAGACAAGATGTCTGTCGATACTGACATGAACACACTGTTGTGAAAAAAAAACACGATTATTTCCAAAAATTTACAACCATGAGCTTCAAGGATCACTGAGAATTTTAAATCAGAAATTATTTTTTCATGTCTTCTAATAGTAGAGTAGCTTCGGCGTTTGACAAAAGTGAAATAAAAACATTTTGTATTAAGTTCCAATGCAGAATAAGTTTATAAGTGAATGTCTAAGCTAATTTGGCTTATCAACTCAAATGTTTTTAAACGGGAGAAATTGGATTATCTCATGACAATTTTCCCAGTTATTGCTGAAATAAGTTTTATAAATTCAGTCTGTCACCATTTTAGTATTTGGCATAATACATTTGCTTGACTTTTATTGATGGAAATAATTATGGCTGACAATGTCACTTCTATTACTCAAACAATTGTGTGTTCTTATGTTAAGCCCTCAGGCATCCAGTCTTCTAAGTAGAAGAGAAATCCTGAGACTTTGTCATCGTCTATCAGCTTAGTATTTGTAGGTTTTTAATTGTTAAAACAATTATAGAACCCTCTGTTTAAGCAGATTTTGTTATGTGAACAAATCTAAAGCTATCAGTCAGTGACTTCATTATAAATTGTGTGTGTGTGTGTGTGGTCTGTGTGTGTATGTGTATTTACAGGTGTCTTCTACTTTCGCATGTTTACATGGCTGAAACTTGTAATTTTTGTTGTTTTCTAAGTACACTGTGCTTTGCTCTCTTCAATTATTCAGTAGTCTGATATGTCTTTGATAGCATTCTCTGCAGGCTAATCATCAAGTTGTCTTCCAGGACTGGTTTCAAGAAAAGGCTTCAAGAAAATTATATCAAATGACTTTAAGAAGATTATATCATCTATGATAAGCAGAGTCTCATATGATGACTAAAGTTTTATTTGATGGAATGTTCACTATTATCTGACAGTTAAAGTAGAGGTACAGTATTGAATTAGTCAAAATTTCTTTTAATAGCACAACAGCTAGTCCATTCAATAAAAGGTGTACAAGAAAAACATTCATCAATGCTGTCATCTCATCCACACTTCATATCACAGGAGAGCCTAGTCTTCATCTTTAGTGGTGTGCTGCTTCCTTCTTCCTCATGGATTTTAATAAAGCGTAGGTAATATCTCATGTGAAATGTTTGGTTAACTGAATTTTTAGAATATATCCCAAATCTTACTTGCTTGGATACTTCTTTTTAAGCTTTATGGTCTTTTTAATTTATGTGAATATTGCGTATATATCTATTTCCTATTAATGGTGTATTTCTGAGATAACAAATGAGCATATATGACTGAACAATACATGGCAGAAGTATACGTGCTCCCCATTCATAGTCACTATAAGATCTAAAACTTCCAATTGTGGTACTTTTGTTTTCTACATGTTGATGTCATTGACTATAAATGACTCATCTATTCTAGATTTTATTATGTGACTCAGTTTCCTTTTCTACTCTTAGCTCCAAGAAAATCATTTTGTTTTACCTTTCCTGTATACAGCTGATATTTAAAATCTCTATGTCTAATATTTAAAAAAACCTTATGTCTTTGCTGACATAGATTTCCTATACATTTTTTGTAATCAGACTTCCATCAATCAAAATGCAACCTTCAGACAACTATATTAGTTCATTTTAGCCCAATCTATGGAAACCCATCAGTAACCAGGAAGTCTAGAACATAGAATTATTTTTCTTTATTTCCTTCATTGAAAATAGATTTTCCTCACTATTTCCGTTTTCTCCACTCCTCCCACTTCCTCCTCATATCCTCTCCCATATGGATCCACTCCCTTTCTTTCTCTCATTATGGAAAGAAAAGCAGGTTTCTGCAGGAGAATAATAAAATATAGCATAATAAGATAAAGCAAAAACTATCACATTGTAGTTGGATGAGACAAACAGAAGGAAAAGAGGTCAAAAAAGTCACTAGAGTCAGCGATTCACTCATTCACTCACTTAGGAATCCTAGAAAAACACTAAACTGGAAGCCATAATGTACATACAGAGACACTGGGGCAGAACCATGAAGGCCCTGTGCATGCTGCTTCAATCTCTGTGAGTTCATATGGGCTTTGCTCATGTTGATGTAGAGGGCCTCATATGCTTGGTGTCCTCCATCCCTTCTGATTCTAAGACCTTTTTTGCTTCCACTTCCTTAGGATTCTTGAGCCCTGAGAGGTGAAATTTGTTGGAGCTATCTATTAAGGGATGAGTGCTCTAAGGTCTCATACTCTGCATGATTTCTGACTGTGGGTCTCTGTGTTTCCATCTGCTAGAGGAGAAAGCTTTTCTGATGATGACTGAGCAAGCCACTGATATTATAGCAGAATGGAGTATTGAAGTTTTCCAGTATTATTGTGTGGGTATCAATATGCAAGATAAACTGTAGTAGTGCTTCTTTCACAAACTTGGGTGCCCTTGTGTTTTGTGCATAAATGTTAAGAATTGCAATGTCCTCTTTGTGGATTTTTCCTTTGATGAGTATGCAGTGTCATTCCCTATCTTTTCTTATTAGTTGTAGTTTAAATTCTACTTTGTCAGATATTAAAATTGCTACTTTAGCTTGCTTCTCATATCCCTTTGTTTGGAACATATTTTTCCATCTTTTTACCTTGAGGTGATATCCATCTTTGACGTTAAGATGTTTCCTGGATGCAGCAGATGATTGTATTTTTGCATCCATTCTGTTAGCTTGTGTCTTTTTCTTATGCTTCATCCATATTTGGATACTCTGAGCCTGCTGTGGATCTAGTGAAGAGCCTGTCCTTTTGTCCTGTGGTTTTGATTGTGCTTTACTCTGGTGTCCAGGGTTCCAGGATTAGGAAGACAGTTATTCTACATGCTGATATCTGGTCTTGTCTTTGTTGGGTGGGTGTTTTGCTCCTTGGTTTCCATTTCTTTTCTTATGCTTAGGCGAGAGTGGTGGCTGTGTGTTGACTGGTAGGAAATTCTGTGCTCCTGATTGGTGTGGACCCTGGAAGTTCCAGGTAAAATATGTTTTGGGTGTTGGAAGCTGACATTAAGAATGGGGATGAGTTGGGGATTCTGAGTGTGTCCACAGGATTGAGGGAGAATAAGAATTTGAGAGGGCCCACAGCAGGTATGCTGCAGAACTGGGGATGATAGTGAGGGATTGAATTACAAGAAGCATAGGGAGAAGTGAAGACCTGAAGTTTATCTGCTATCCTGGCAGGAATCTAGAGTTTTTTCATTATCCAATAAAATATGATAGATAAATAATGTGAATTGAATCCAGAGTTATAGTATATTTTTAACTTTAAAATTGTATGCTTATCTGACTTGACCTCTCTTTTTTAAGAGTATATGTAAAGAATGATGGGTATTTATTTCAGAAGATAAGTAGGTTCTTTGATTAGGAGGATTCTGCTTTTGTAAAATGATTTATTATTAATTTATGTGTCATTGTCTTCCCTACATGTACATTTATGTACCATATGTGTGCAGTCCTTGTGGAGGTCAGAAGAGGATGTTGGATTGCCTAGAACAAGAGCTACAGAGAGTTGTGAGCGAGTTCTGGGAACTAATCACAGGTCTTCTACAACAAAAGGCTTTGCTCTTAATCACCGAAGCATCTCTCTAACCCCTTGAAAGAATTATTTATATTGTAGCAAGATTGGATGTCATCCTAAAAATGATGTATTGACAGATTTGAATGTAGCAAGTAATATGAGCCAGTGTCAACAATGATACTATGAAGAGAAATGGAAAGAAGCAAAGATCAAAGGGAATAGCCATCAATATAAAAGTGAGTGACAGGAGACAGAGACTCATAAAAAAACCTGCATTTGCATCAGCAGAGTGTGGTGATGGGCCCTCCACCACCCTTAAAGCTTTAAAAAGGAGAAAGGAAGTTCAGGCTTGAATGGCAGCATTTTTGAAAGATGTTTCATGTTGCTCCAGTGGAAGATGCTTGAGCTTGAAATGTAGTTAAATCCCAGGAAGGACTTGGTTGAGTCAGGAAGTTTGGGATTATGTGCGACTCAGAAAAAGGAAGTTTGGGATTATGTGCGACTCAGAAAAAGGAATCTTGGGATTATGTGCGATTCAGAAAAAGGAAGCTTGGGATTATGTGCGACTCAGAAAAAGGAAGCTTGGGATTATGTGTGATTCAGAAAAAGGAAGCTTGGGATTATGTGCGACTCAGAAAAGCATGTAAAGTAGAAGGAAATTAGGAGGAAACCTCAAGAAGTAGCTGCACTAAGGGACGGTCTGATGAAGGAAATGCCGAAGAAAACAGAAGGAATGCCACAATATGGTTATTTCAAGTTTGTTAAGATAATCAGTGTCTGGGAGAGAAGATGGCTCAGTAAGTAAAAGTGTTTGTTGTCAAACCCGACAGCCAGAGGACTCACACATAGGAAGGAGAGAAATTACCCCAGCAAGCTGACCTCTGTTCTCCCCATACATGCCTTGGCACAAGTGTGTTCCCCACCCCAAATAACTAGTAGAAATTTTAAGAAAAAGAAAAGAAAAAAGAAGAACAATGTCAAATGCAACTAGGACCTTAAAAGATGTGCAAACTTGCTTGGACAACGTTGTAGCCCAGTGGTGATGTGGAGAGGGAGCAGAGTTCTGGCCTGTTGGGAGCAGATGCCAGGCAGGCAGGCAAAGTAGACATGAGGCTGAAGAAGAAGTGCTCACTGCTCTCTCAGGAACGTTGTTCATGAAGGAAGAGACAGAGTGGCAGAAAAGGAAGTGACAGGATTTTAAAGGAAAATAATTGGCAGTAATTATGTATTCTGCTGTTGAAGCTCTGCATGCAGAAAAGAAAAATAACAGGTGAAGAAAATTTTGAAAGGCACAGAGAAGACCTGGGATGCAGAGGCAGGATGACACATTTGACTCCCTCCTGATTTCATATGAGCATCACATATGATATATCACATTTTTATAAACCCCTAGTGGAGACATTCTGGAATACAGCATTCACCATCTGACAGTGTCAGACAGCTCATTTTGAGGATCTGGAGAAAGTTTCTGACGAGGGTGTCGCATAAGGAGAATTGTCATTCTTAATGTTTACAATCTTTTACAAACTATCTGGCCTGACAATTCCCAGATGTTGTTTCTTGTTTTTATAATTAAAGCCAGATGCATGATTCTGCTAAAAATTAGGAATGCTATTTATTTATGTATAAATTGTGAAAAAAAATTCTGTGTTCGAAATTTACTAAGAAAAAAAGGTATTTTCTTTCCTGGGTTGCTTCTTTGTTTCAGACACTGCAGGTGTATGACATTAAAATAAAAAAGTCATGTGTGATTTTATCAAGCTAGAAATGTGTGTGTTAAAGGATGTTTTATTTGTAAAATGATTTCTTGTAAAGCTGATGTGATTGGGATTCCTCATCTTTCCATGAGTCCCTCCACTTTATGGTATTTACCCATGACTGTGGATGTCTAGTTTTCTCACTGGAATGGAAAAACATGTAGGAAAAGTAAATAAACCCGTGAGAATTTTCCTCATTGTTTAAAGTTGAATTAACTTAATTTCTCTATGAATGCTTTCCATGGCCAGTGATTTTGAGTTATTTTGTTTATTACTAAAATACCACTTGGTCACTTCTGCTTCGTAAACTTTATTTTTTCTTCTGTGCGCATATATTTACTTGCATCTATGTTCATGTCTTTGTGTGTGTACACACGTGAGGTCAGTGAGTGCAGAAGTAGATGTCAGTGGTTTCTTCTTTGTCTTCATTTAGTCTATTTAGCACTGGGAATACAGAGATGCTCTGTCACTCATGACTTTTTATACAGGTACTGGGAATTGGAACCCAGGTCCTCATGTCTGGGCAACAGGACCTTTATCAATTGAGGCATCTCCCTCTCCTATACTTGTACTTTAAAATTTCTGTGCTTCTCTTTCTCTGTTGTCATCACTTATATTTTCAGATTCTTATACTGATTCTTTTTAGGCCACAGCTCTTAGCTACCTGTCATCAGACTTTGCAGTTATTTAGTGTTCCCTGAGAACTTTCTCTCTTGAAAGTTTTATCTAAGCTTTCCCTTGGGACACCACAGTCTTGGACTTTCTCTACTAACATTGGGGATGAGGAGGCTGGTGGTGAAACATTTAGTTTTAGAGGCGGGATATTATTGCTCAAATGTGAAATAAGTGGGATCTGTAACCATCAGACAGAGCTGGAATTATGAGAGGTCTCTAAGGTGGACGCTGTCTATGCTGTGCCTTTTTCTTTCTGTGGCCAGTGAAGCCATGAGTACCGCAAGGATCTGGAAAAGAAAATAATGGTAGAAAGAGAAACAAGACTCTAGAATCACTTAAAGAATGAACCATTACTTATTTTTTTTCACTGCTGATTGATTAGCTGGTTACTAGAGATAGCATTGCAAGCAGGGCTTGAGCAAACAGTATTTTTCTCTCTCCTTTATCTGAGTTATTTCAGCACCTTCCTGCTCATGTGACCTTTCTGTGACCTTTCCATCCATTAAAACATTCCTTCTAAGCTTTATACATAAGACCTGCAGTTTTTCATAGTCATGAGGCCACATCTGGGGTTTGTGCATGAGAAAGAGACTTCATATCATTTTTACCCCAACATCTCTCCTGTTCGGATTTTGCAACATCATGGTGATACAAACAGTCTTAACTTGAAGAATCAATCTTCTCTCCTTTGGGTACAGACACAGCCTATTAGAGACAATAAATGTATAATGGCAATTAATATTAAATTTATTAAGATTTTAGTAGCTTGCTCTTGTAAAATTGTAAAAGGATTGAGACATTGGAATGCACTTTTACATTCAAAACCTGTTGGCCAGAGACTATTGAAAAATAAAAATATTCTAATGGATATGTGTCTTAATGCAGTTTTCCATAATCAATAATATTGATGTGATGAAAACAAATTCTGCCTAGATATTTCTTAATCAACGTCCATACTTGAATTTATATTAAGGTCAAAGACACAAATATAAGTATGATTATAATGACAATTAACTTTAAATTGATATTTAATTAACATTTGTTTTTAATCCAATCAATGCTATCCTTAAGGGCATATAGGGTATTTAGTATTTATGAAAATACTAAATTCTGTGTATGTTTTTTTCTTGAGCTATTTCTATCCTTGAAACATTTTTAACTAGCTCATTGAAAAACTGAATTGTTTGTACTCCCTGTTTGAGAGTTAATGTGAAGAGTCCAAGATTAAGAATAAATGTAGATTCTAGAAATAGAAATATAAAAATAAAGAAATAAAGTTGTAAGCCTAAGAAAAATGAGAACAGACTGTCTCAGCAGCTAAAGGATTAACTATTAACAGTGGGTTTGTTTTACAACAAATAGTTCTATCTGCAAGACTGAAGTAGCCCTATGCAAACTGAGGGTCAGCTCTGCAAACTGAGAGTTAGCCCTAAGATAACACACCGGCCACCAGTGATAGAAATGAGCTGAGTTAACCTTTAGAGAGTGGGATGCATGCAACTTTCCAGTTATGCATTGTCCCTGCTATGTAAAATTGACAGCATTAAGGGGAATGCAGAGCTTCAGTAAACACCATCAGGGAGTGCCAGGGAAAAACAAAGACCTAAAATACAAATATTAGTTTAACTAAAAAACTCTGTTAATAAAAATTGTAAAAAAAGGCAATTTGTATCTGAATTTTACCTCAAGGTTGTAAAAATTCCTTTTTTATTGCCTAATGTTTGATGCTTCTTTCTATAAAAAGTGGGAATCAAAAACCATCCTTTGCCACAATCTTACAAGTCCCTCTCTGGCTGTGGTCTCAGCTAGCTAATAAGCTTTTTGTGCCCCATGGAAATTTGTTTTATTTTGGTTCCTGGAATAAAGTTTGCTTTTGGTTTACCTGACTTCGATGGTCTGTCCCCAGTTTTGCATGACCTCTGTGGACCCAACTGATGTTCCTACCATAGTAGCAGTTATGATTCCAAAAACATTCAGTTGTCCACCATCAATGATCCTATAACCCTTAGTTCTAGTTTTCATTAATATCAATAATTTACCCAATATAGCATTTATATTTTTAAAGACCATTTTTCTTTTGTTTTTACAGGAATGCATATGAAGGAGGGGTATTTTATTATCATAAAAATAGAGTTGGAGGTATTAATAAATTGAGTTCTGTGACAGAAAGTGCACAAAATAAAGTGCAGGGTGTCAGTGTATTAAAAATAGTTTGGTAAGTTGGATAAGAATTAAAAGAGTCATGCAGTCTAAACATGGTTAAAATGCAGAAAAGTGTCCTGAATTGGTTACTAGGTTGTTGGTGCCAGTATATTGTATGGAGTTACAAATCTTGTTAGAATCCAGAGAAAGCCTACAGGATTATAAGCCCAAATTATGACGGGAAAAGGACCCAGATGTTGGTTAGGCCTTTGAGAGGGTTTACATAAAATTAGGAGTTTAGATAAAACTTTTTGCTTCTTATAATATTTTTCTTTTATTATAGATATCAGGGAGAAATTCAGAGAAATAGATTTTAAAATATAAAGTATAAGTTGCAAACTACTTTTGAGCACTTAATCCCCTATTCCCTTTTTCGTTTATGTATTTGAATTGTAAGAAAAATTAATTATGAATTGTCCTTGGAATTTATAGGAAATTCCATGAGAGACATAAATTTCCTGACTTTGCAAAGAGAGATATAAATTTTAGATGAACAGGACTATTGCTTGTTTTAATTTCTTTTGAGATACTCATGATTGGGAAAGCAGTTAATAAATGTCTGAAAACAGCTAGAGGACATTTTGTCTTTGAGCCGAAACTGAAAAAGAACCTTAAATGTTAACAATAGAAATATTAACAAATTTTAAATTGCCAAAGAAGGTTTAATTGTTTGAGCCTGAATTTATTATAATTTTAATTGTTTTTGTAAAACTTTAGTAGCTTAACTGTTACTGATTTCTATTGAAGTTTAACATCAATATGTTGAACTTTAACTTTTGCAGATTTAATAGTGCATGCATCACTGTAAGTCTCATCTATCATCTGCTTTAAATCACTTACTGAGACCCTAAGAACTTGTATAAATCTTTTATTTTTCCTTTCCATTTTGGAAACATCCTGTAGTAGCAGGCTCCTTGTTCATTCCAGCTGCCCAGAACCAAAATAATCACACAGTAACTATATTAATTAAATCACCGCATGGCCCATTAGTCTTAGCTTCTTATTGGCTAACTCTTACATATTAATTTAACCCATCTCCATTAATCTGTATATGGCCATGTGTTTGTGGCTTACCCAGTAAAGTTCACAGCATCTGTCTCCAGTGGGCTACATGGCTTCTCTCTGACTCTGCCTCCTTTCTCCCAGCATTCATTTTCATCTTCCCTGTCTATCTAAGTTCTGCCCTGCTATAGGTCCAAAGCAGTTTCTTTATT
>LOJH01049184.1:0-12902 GCA_001685095.1 Ellobius talpinus
TAGATGAATTAATGAAGCCAGAAGCACAACCTGATGCCTTCTGGGCCATTGCCCTTCCCATGCCCTTCCAAGAAACACTCAGAATACTAAAATCCCCCATAGAAAGGCAGCGGCCACTTCTGGTTTTGTCCTTGTACCCCAAGACCTCAGAAACTCTGTTTAAGGAACAGCTCATGGGACTCTACATGGGACTGCGGCTGCAGGGAAGCCAAGGCTGGAGCAGGGAAACAAAAGGTGTTAATTACAAAGCCGGTGGAATGAAATGGAGGTTCACAGGTGCAGAGCCAGAGTCCACATTAGAAGAGAAACAGGGCAAAGCCAGCAAGCCTTTCAGTGTCTTGGGCTCCAGGGGAAGGACAGAGTAAATCAAACCTCTGACAGACGATCAATGGACAGCCAATTAACCGTCACAATATTACTAATTTACACAAAATGTCTAAACAATACTCTTTCTTCCTTGGAGGAGACCTTGATTCAATGCCTCCCAGCTGTTGGAACAGTCCCTCCTTGCTAATGCTGAAAAGCTATTGGAACTGTGCCCCAATCCAGGGGAGGCCCAGGGACTCAGGCAGTCAGAAGGTACAGAGCCAGGCACCGGACAGACCCGAGTGCCTACCAAAAGCTCAGTCAGGGCATGGGAGGGAAGGCCATAGCAACCAGACTGAGTCACTGGAGCCACCAGGGAGGGCCACCGAGGATTCAAAGAGGCCACAGTCAGGAACAGTCATTCATTCTGACATGAGGAGCCCAGGGGTTCCAGTGGCCAAGAATGCCCTAGCATACGTTTTGGAGGTGTCGCTCCCTTCATTCAGCAGCTCATAGAAGGTAAAGTGCCTTCCGGGTGGTCTGAGGTTATCCATGAAAGCATCCAGAGACAGAGGCGGGGGATGGTCTCCACTTGGGAGTAAAGGGGAAGGATGGTATGACATTCGATCAGTAGTGACACCCAAAAATTACTGACTAACCAACTTCCTGTGACATCCAGGGACCCCAAGAAGCTAAGCTGAATTCGGTTCTAACAGTGACTTTGGACTGACCTGCTCCTTGCTCCTGTAAGATGTGATGGCACCAGCATTCAGAGAGAGCCTGGTGCTCACACAGGAGGACTGAGGTCTGAGCAGGTGCAAGGGAGAGGTGAGAACGCCTTGCTTTCTTCCCTTCTTCTTCCACAGACAAACCACACAGGAGCCACAGCTTGGCAATTCAGCCCTGACAACAGAACACACTCAAGGATGCTGCAGGTCCCTTCACAACAGAATCCTCCTCCCAGTGCCATCTGAACACCAAGCTCTAAGCAAAGCCAAAGCTGGAGGGTAGCATGGGCACTGACTTCCGGTGTCTGGAAGGATATCAAGCCAGACAGCGCGATCTCCTTATCTAGAAATGCACCAGGCATTTCTCACCATCATCGGTTTAGAAGCAAACTAAGTCACCAAGAGCTGAATTGACTCCCCCAGCTACCCAGCAGCAGCAGGTATCTTCTCTTGTTTGTTGAACCAGAATCTCATGTATCCTAGGCTGGCCTCAAACTTTCTATATAGATAAGGTTGACCTTAGATTTCTAATTCTCCTGCCTCCACCTCTCAAGTACTAGGATTACAGGCAAGGCACCACTATACCTGATGACTGAGGATCGGGATGCTGGGGACTGAACCCAGGGCTGTGCCACCTAAGTGCCCACCAGCAACCGTCATCCTATTTACATGGATATTCATTCCAGTCCACGATGCTCCAACTCGCAAAGTGCTGTCTGCTATGGGCAAAAGTGTGTAGCAGTGCCCCTCAGTCTTATACCCTGCAGCCCCCTGCATTTCCGGCATGGGCTCAGCTCTTCCAATCTTCCTGTAACATGGAACCCACAGCGCATTCTTGATTTCCTGTGACCCTTACTAGGTCTCCGAATGGCATTCTCTACCTTATGTGGCAGAGCCCAGTCTGCCCTAGAAGCCAGTCATGGCAAAGAAAAGGAGCTTTCTGGTGTGCAGGGACAGACTTCAGAGGAAACGGCTTCCCGAATTAAGGATTTTAAGCACAGATGTCTGAAATAGATATTCGGGAGCTATTCACCCAGACAACAGCCACCTCCTCAGCCTGCAGATACGCAGCCGCCATTGGCAATATGCTTTCCAGCAAATTCTGCCCTGCCAATGAACTACTCCCCATTCTAGACATTTAGGGGAGCTACTCCCCCAAAGAAGCCATGGCAGACTCTGCAACAGCCAGGTCCCCTGCCACTCTGTTCATGAAACATCCTTCCCCTGGCTCCTCTCCCCACAGGCTATCCACCGATTCATTTACTCACCATTATTTTCAAAACTCAAATTGTATTCGCAGTGGAGCATGAGTAATAAATACTAATACACAGTTTGCACTTGAATTAGTCTGCATGTCCTGGGACCACAGAGCGATTTGTCAAAGGCAGACATCCCACCCCACCTGCGCCTACAGGCTCTTTCAAGGTCAGACTCTTAGGGCCTTAGCAAAGATAAGGCATGGAAGGCTCTAGAGACTCACACTTAGGGTCCCCTGATTCCTAAGAAGGCCACTGAGATGCCAGGAAGGATAGGTAACATTAGGAAAAGCTCCACAACCTGGGGCCCACAGACCTAGCCCTGGCCTCTAAGCTTATGCCCAATAGGGAGCCGGCAGCTGGAGAGCAGTGTGGCAAGCAGTCCAAGGGGGAAAGGGCCCGGATGTTTCTGGAAAGGGATTAGAGTAGGATGGGGGAGGAGCCTTAGGAAAGTAAAGTCACAGGAACGCCAGAGCGGGAGGGGAGATGGAAGGAGGGATCCCCAGCTGTCTGAAAGGATTCTGAGTTAGAAATCCAAAGCTACCCTGGGAGCCAGAGTCAGCACTGTGGATGGGTTCTTTTTTTGTTTTTTGTTTTCTCCAGATAGAGTTTCTTTGTATAACAGCCTTGAATGTTCTGGAACTTGCTCTGTAGACCAGACTAGCCTCAAACTCTCAGAGATCCACCCACCTCTGCCTCCAGAGTGCTGGGATTAAAGGCATGCACCACCACCGGTTCTTGCCCAATGGATGAGATCCCTTCACAAGAGAGGTCCTTAGAGTGTGTGGAGTGCATGTAGTCAGCCAGCCTCCAGCCAAACAGGAGCGACCAGAGTAATAAACTGAACTTAAGCCTAAGACATAGACCACCGTACACAAGCAAGATTGCTAGTCACACATCATTGTCTGTTCCTGCTGAGGGCTGGGGTTTGAGGCACCCAGAGTGCATGGGTGAAGAGAGGTAGGCCTCTCAGTCAAGGTGATGTGAGGCTGCCTTGGGGAGGGGCTTTTCTCCAGCACCAGCCCCCCCACACACACCTTTTCCCACCTGCCCAGGAATCTGGAATAACAATGCAGCATGCAGCGTTGCTTGCTCTGCTAGTTGCATACAAACACAAGATACAATGCCACCACCTCTCGCCAGACAAGGCCATACATCAAATGTGCCTTTGTGTGAGCCTGAGAAAGGTAGGTGGCATGCTCCTCCCAACCCCAGCCCTGCCCCCACCATCTCCAGGTGAACTGCAAGGTGTCTGTAAGCTGTAAATCCCCAGCAAAGCTCTGGAAGACAGTGAGGGAACCCACAGAGGGAGGCAGCAGCTTACTTCCTGACCCAACCCCTCCCCCATGGGATAAACACTACAAGTCTTCCTCCCTCACCTGGTAGGATCTGCCTAGAGGGTTACAGTTGAGCATCCTTAGGCACCTACAGCCTCTTCCAACTCCAGAGACCCCCACACCTGGTTTAGTATGCACACTCCCTCCTGGCTCCTGCTTCTCAATAATTCCATTCTGGAAGTATCTCTGGATTGGGAACAGTGCAGGAACTCAGGATACCCCCACACTTTCCAGGAAAGCTGCAACTGCACAGGACCTAGAGCCAGAACTGCAAAGATGGCGCAGATGTGGGAACAAACACCCAAGTTTACACAAGCAAGGGGTCAAGCCGATGCTACAATGACAAACCGCCCTGCAGACTCCACTGGGTTGAGAATGCCAGCTCTCTGGGGCAGGTCTAGCCTGAGCCACACACACCTCTGCCATCGGCTGGGTAGGTGACTTTCAGCAAACTCCCTGAGTCACAGTTTCCCCACTTGTCAATGTGAGTTGCTGCAGAATGGAATAAGAAAATGCATGTGACCCGCTGCATAAAATGCTCAAAAAATACCACCTAGTGTTTTTATTACTGACATCTCATGTCTCCTCTTGAGTATTCTGTCAAGTGACCATACTTCAGCAATAAGGCCCTGACCATTATAATAATTATAAGCACTTAAGTCTCAATTTTTGAAACTGAAGTAGAAGGCAGGGGCAGAAAAGCCCACCTAAGTGTCAAGCCAGCTAACGAGTGCCCGTGTTAGCCACGCTCAGATCATGAAATGGGGCATGGCTAGCATTCCAGCAGATCCCAAGGGCCCCTCCAAGAGTATCAGCTACCCTGGCTTCTGTTACCATACTTTGACATTTATGTGAATAAAAACATACCTGATTTCTGAATGAACTTTATGATTTAAGGAGGCTTGTCATCTTCGTCCCTCCCTTTGGATGTGCCCACCGGCTTATCCTAGGCTGCAACGCAGGCAAAAAGGGGCTCTTGTACAGGATGTCCAGGCCTCTCCTGTTTCCTCACGCTCATACCAAACAGCTTCCTACAAATCAAGCCTGCCCCTCCTTAGGAAACTAAGTCCTCCATTTCCACGGATCCGCTTGATTCTGGAAGTTTCTTTGGATTGGCTAGAAGAGAACCATCAGCTTGTCCTGCCCTGCCCATTCCAACCCAGACGGCACAGCCAAGCTGGGCTCAGATCTGATGAGTGTTTCTGTTGTCTAGGTGGATTTATACATGTCCTATAGTCTCTCTTCTCCATGTGCTTCTCAGAGGCTAGCTAGCAGCTGGGTTCTGGTGGGGAGAAAACAATGCAGCCAGGCAGGCAGGAACAGGGTGGCGGGTCTCAGGCCCTCTCTTTTTTCATGAAAGGTTATATGGGAATAAGTCTGATGAAATGTAAGGAATCCTGATTCTCCAGAAGGCAAGTTACTTCCCCACTCTGAGCCTCAGTTTCCCCGTTCAGAGGAGAAACAAAGAATGGCACTCTGGGCTCAGGACAGATAGCACAAGGTGACCTTTGCTGACCCACAGTACCTACACTAGATCCCAGGCTTCCTTCAACCCCGCCCTGCAGGCATCCACGTCAACCAGTCTGGAAGGGTAAAGGAGGGGAACCAATCGTAGCCTTGAGTAGTGCCAGGAGCATTGACATCGTCCACAAGGAGAGTCACGGTGCAGGCCCACTGGGCTCAGGACTAGACAATGAAAGGTGACACCAGACCAGGAGTCTTCCTAGATCCTTGTGCCTCATGTTCCTGTACTGGTGGGTCTTTCTCCTAGGACTCTGTTCCTCTGGTGTCCAAGTCCCCATGCTGCCAATGACCTTCATATAACCAGCTAGGCTCTAGCTAACTAACTGGAGTGCACATAGACCCATGTTACACCAGTCACTTGTACTAACACCCCTAGATGTGGCTTCTGGAAGCTGTGTACCCTACCTTGATCTATAACCACAGGTGTCACCCCAGATGCCACCTCTGCCCTCCCTAACCTTGCTCGAGTCCCTGGTGCCAGGATCAGTTGGGTCAAGATCCAGGCAGACACAAGATCACCCCTGAACTGATTTATCTCACTTAGGGCTGTGCTAACCTGAGAATGACAGCACCATGCAAGACGAGAAAGGCATTTGGAGATCTACACAGTGGATTTTCAACTCCACAGGCCTATATGCTGAAGGTCACCTGGGCGCCCCCTGGCTCACCAAACGTCAAGGGTCCTAGGATATGGCTTCTACCAACAAGTGCCTCCCAAGGAAGCTGCTCACTCACAGTACCGTACACAAAGAGCCTGTCCCCTGCTGGTACTGGCCTCACTGTAGATGGCAGGACACTGAGTACACCCCACATCTACAGGGCTGACAGATAATCTGAGGAATGCCCCCCCAAGCATCCAAGCATTGCCTGGCTTCCCCCTGCCACCATCCTCCTGGCTATGCCCAGATATTCAGTCCCTGCCCTCCTGGAAGGTTGTCATCTCCAATATACACACCCCCAGCTCTCCAGAGAGGGCCTGGTCAGGATGGTGACACAGAGGTAGAGTAAACAGGGTGGCATTGCCAAAGGAGGGCAGTGTGGGGCAGCTGTGGGGGAGCGCACGGTAACATTTCAGGACAGAAGCAGGGAACAAAAAAAAACACTGACCTGGTATACAGGTCAAAGGTCAGCTCCACCCCCACCCCTCATGTCTGAGGTCAAGGTCTGGACAGCCCACCACCATACTGGTTGATCTGTCCTGCCCGTGGCCCCAATTGTTTTGTTTATGCCCATGCACCTCACCTGCAGAGGTGTCCCAGCCAATATGCTTGGACACTGGCAGTTTCTTCTTTTTCTAAAAATGGGTGGTGCTGTTTCGGCTCAAATAGACTGGTGGTCTTTCTGCCCTAGTTGACCCATTCTGGTGTTCTTGGATTTGGGACCCTTGGATGGGGTGTGTGCAGCATCCCCTAACTATAAGAAGCTCACAGAGCGGCGGTCCTTCTGCCCAGGACTTTAGGCCCAACGAGGAACCTTGAAGATCCAGCAGATTGTAGGACTCAGCCTTGGAATGTACCTTCCTGTCCCCACTGTGCGTCCATAAACTTATGGTCGTCAATGGCATCCTTGGCATAGCCCCGAGGGATCAAGGATCAAGCAACTATGGCCTCCATTAGGTAAGTATAAGCCTTCAGTATGTCTCAGTCCTCCTATTCCCCACAACTGCTGTCACCTTCCTGGCCAAGATGTTGCAATGTAAGGGAAAAAGCCTTGGAATTTCCAAGTGGAATGAAACAGAATGCTGGCTTCATTTCTTGCAATATTGGGAATCTTCATATCCCAGTGGGTTCCCACGGAGGGAGGTGGAATAAGGACCCAAAGCACAAAGACTTGGTTGAGCATAAGGTAAAACCTAGTAAATTTAGAAGTCATTTGCACTGACTGAGCATGCACCTTATGTTAGGCAGTTGGAGAGGGGACCTGTCATATCTTCCACATTTGCAACCACCCAGCAAGGTATTTTGGCCTGATGAAGACCAAGAACATGGACCAAGCTTTATCGAACTTGTATTCTGGCTCGAATCACTTCTGGGTGCCATCTGGGGCAAGCGATGTACCTATGGGTCTGCTCATAGTGAGGAGCACAGCAGCACCGACTTCCCAGGAGCTGGAGGCCAGCTCAGGACACACTGTGCATGCATAGCACCACCCGAGACACGCAGGGACTCGATGATGGTGGTTCTCAGAAAACGAGGAGCGGGCAAAGGCTGGATAGTCATCCACAGGAGCACAACCTCAAGACATTCCAGGAACCAGATCCTGGGATTTGTTTAACCTCCTGACTTTCAGGTATCTGGGCCATCAAACAAGCAGATGCTGCTTTGTTCTGCATAAGATCCTCAGCTTTGTGAGGAGCAGGTGCTCCTGAGGACCACTGTCTCACCCTTGGGGCAGACGTTAGGTGGCCTTTCGTCTTGGTCCTCAGACAGAGACTAGACCCAGGGCAGGAGTCCTGACCCTGACCCAGCTTACGCTCAGATGACAGTGTGCTCACCAGGTAATGGCTGTCATCTAAGACCATGATTCCTTCTGGATCAGTCGACAGGTCCCATCATCTGAAACTTTTCTTTTTTATTAAGTGTGCCCTGCAGCCGGCTTCTCACTTACACATCTTAACCTCCTCCGGGCTATTGATTTCTCATTCTATTAAATCCTCCTCTTTAACACCAGTCCTTAAACTCCTATTCTAAACATGTATTTACTGCTAGCCAGCTGGTCCCAGGCCAGCACTAGGCTCCCCAGTCCTGAGAGGTGGGCTTCTCCTTACTTCCTCCCGATGGAGGGCTGCGGGGGTCCTCTACCAGTCCCTAGCAATCCTCCTTCTCCTAGATGCTCTGGGTGACCCTAGGGGTACCCCAACTTCCTTATCAGTCTCTCCATAGCCAAAACACCACACAGGATTCTAAACACAGCCTGAAGGACAATGCCATAGCTATCTGGTCTTCCTTCTCCCACTGAGAAAACTGCTTCCTGAGATACAGATGAGGAGGGGGACCAGCTAGAGAGGAGGAGGGCTTATGGGGCTCAGAGTGACAGGGTGGACTTCTCACAAACTTTCTACTCCAGCCATTAGATACAGCCTCAAACTCAGGAGTAAGAACCTGAGGGCTGCCAGCTTGGAGGTCTGGCAGTCCTTGGGGCTATTGTCTGCACAAACCAAGACCCTCTGACTAGTGACAAATAAGAAGAGCAGTCACAAATCAGGAAGTGTGGCCCAAGTATTGAAGCTAGGACTGCCCTCTGAAGCCTCAGCACCACAGCCCATGCATTTTTCTCTGTGGCAAACACTGAATCAGCCTGAACTGAAGCCCCTTAAGTAGGACAAATATTTACTTGCACCTGGTCTGTCACACTTAGGGACATCTCAATGAGCAAAGATATAGTGACTCCTGCCTGCACAGACAGAAACTCCACTTGGTTCCAGGAATTGACAGATACTGAGATGAGCTAGCACAGGATGCGGGGTCCATGGGTCATGAAGGGAGGCAGCAGAGTTGGCAGGAGGAGGGAGGGTGAGATCCCGGCATCGAACCTGCTATATGATAGTCCCCTGCTATGTGACAGTCCCCTGACAACACACGCTCAAGGCCCAGCTCTGCCCTGGACTGCTCAGCTGCTAGCTATCCAGGAACTCCATGGGCCACCCAACCCAGTCCCCAAATGCTCCACACAGTCTGGGCAAAGCCGGTCCCCTTTTGGCTTCCTTATTTCTAAAAGCTGCATCACCCTTCTCTCCGGGCTCCTGGGCTAGAAATCTCAAAGTTATCCCAACACTTCCTGCTCCTTCATCTGCTGTTACCAATCTGTCCGCACACACGCACTGCTGGCCTTGGAAATGCCATTCAAGTTCCCCCTTCCTGTTGCCATCACCCCCGCTTAGCCCTCAGCCCCCTTTTCGGCATAACACTCTCTGCCCAAGAATCTTCAACAACTCCCCAGGCCTGCTGCAATCACCTGAGCCTTTTTTCCCTGCGGGTCAAAGACTTCTCGGATTCAGTTAAAGTCTCCACAGCTCCTCCAACAGCCACACCTTCTCCACCAGCCCCGTCCAGTCTGCCTGCTGGCTCTGTTCTGTCTCCCCTTGCTCTGCCTGCAGGGTTCCTGCTCAGTCTCCTTACAGTGAAGCCCTCCTATGCCTGAGCCACCTGTCGGCTCCAGCCTGAACTCATCTGCACACAGCTTCACACATTTCTACACACTCACAATCAAGCTGTCATTTTCAGCCAGAACAAGTACCTGGACTGCTTTCCACCCAAACCCTATATGGGTGGAAAGAAGGGTGGATGGAGCCCCGCCCTGCATGAAGGGACTCTTCCAGAACCCCGGCGCTGCAGTCAATGGAGTTGTTTGGCTACTCCAGCTTTTGGAAGTAAATGTTGCTCAAGTGTAGGGAGGAAGCTGGCGTCTGAAGCTGTCACTGGTTCATGTCACAGGACACAGTATGGAACATCATAAAGCCCCCTGGGACCTCAGCCCTCATTTGTAAAGACCCAAACACTCAGATCTAACTCACAGGGCAGCTGGGTGATTGAGCGAAACAAGCAAGTTCTCAGCTAATACAATATTAAATTGATTTCTTCCTTCCTTCCCAGAATTGAGCCAACCTGGTTCTGTGGTATAATACTGTTTTTCATGTTGGATTTGTTCAACATTAGGTATCCTCTGTTTTACATAGCAGAATGTTATATAATCAAGTCACATCCAGTTCTTATGTCCACACTATGAACAGAGCCAGGTAACGGGGGCTGAAGGGCAGGGCCGCTCTGCTGGAGGATGGAGAATGGGAACAGGTGTCAGGCAAAGGCTTTGCCCCTCAAGGGAGTCACTGTCTGGGTGGGGACACTTACAAGGTAGATCACTTTCAATACCAGGCAGGGCTAAGAGCTGACCCAACCCACCAAGAGAAAGTGGAGGAAGGGCCATGCAGGGAATATACCCTAGATTCCCACCTGAACTGCCTTTTGCTCATGACAAATCACAGCCCCTCCCCCCCATGCCCTCACGTCCCCTGTTGTCAGGCCTCTGAAGTGGAGACTATCCTGCTTTTACAGGGGAGGAAAGTCAGGCTTAGAGAGGTGAGGTGGCTCAGCCAAGGTCACGCAGGGAATGATGTGGGGATAGGAACTCAGGTGTTTCCGGACAGCAGCTGGAACATCTGCCCTTCCCTGCTATGGAAGCTTCTAGCTGCTCCATGAAGGCTGCTCAGGAGGTTGTGCAGAGCAGAAAGGAGGAAGGGCATGAACGAGAACATGAGGCGCCTGTGCTGAGGGGCAGGCAGTTCAGTCCAGAGGCCAAGGCATGGCAAGACGCTGGGACCCATATACCGACGGCCTTCAGTTCCAAGCAAAGTCTTCGGGTGCTAAGGGCTCTGGAGATGGAGCAGTCTGTGAGAACCCCACTGTGGGAAGCCCAAGTGATCAGCTATGCTGATGACGGAGAGAGTATTAACAAAAGGGTGAACAGAAAGAGCATATGCTGGGGGGGCTTTCAGAGCAGCTAAGAACAAGGCAACAGGAACTTGCCCAAGAGCACGGTGCTGCAAACCAGAGTCTGGGAAACATGTATATCTCCGCACCTCGGTTCCTGTGGGTCAATCCATAGGCCTTTTCCCGGGGCTATTGGCAGACACAGCAAACGCTTCTGAGGCTGAAGTGGCCTCAGTGTGCCGCACTCAGAGGCCTGCAGAAGTCTGTCACTCAGAAGGCATTCTCTGAGGCAGCACACGAGTGCTCTCTTCCCAGGCACAGCACACAGCCACCCTCCTCATCAATCACTCTAGCCTCCTTCTGGGCTTTCCATTTCACCCAGGTCCCCTGGGAGCAGCTGAGCTCCCCAAGATCTCCCGCATCTCCGAGAGAAGAATCCACTTCTCTGTAGCATACAAAAGTTCCCTCTGCATTCTAAAGGAAGCCAGACTGGAAAGCAAGAGCTTTAGAAGAAACTTTCAGAGCCAGAAAGGCTTCAGTTAATGATTGAGATGTCTAGAGGAGAGGGTGGGAAAAACACAAAAACTCACACACACCCCCATCAGATCTGCTGCTTTCTCTCCACTCCTAGAACTAGCCCTGCCTCCAGGTCTCAAGTGACAAGTTCAGTCAGACACGGGGGACGGAGCTGGAGAGACAAGTGCAAAACTGGTGGGCAAGCCCAGGCCACAAGAAATGAATATAATCTGGAAAATTAAACAAAGCCAGTCACTGTAACGTGTGCGTATTAGATTAACTCTCTAAAGGGTCACGACCTTGAGGAACACATCCAGCCAGTGAGGAAAATAATAAACCTGATTAACGATGAGGCATGAACTGCTGCTTCTGCAAATAAAGCCAGCCTGAGGATGCCCCGTGGAATTCCAGGGGCTTCCTTCCCTGGCAGAGCTGGAGCAGAGCCCACCTCTTCAGCCCCTTGCCACCAGTAGGACATTCCAGGACTAAGGCAGGGCAGGGTTGCTCCCTTCCAAGCCACACCCCTGCAGCTCCATCCCAGGGGATGCAAGGCTAGCCAGGTGCTCCAGGAAGGGTCACTACTACCAGATGACTGGCGGGAGCCAAAGAGAAGGTAGTTCTCTTTGTCCCTGACAAGGCTCAACCCTCTGGGCCAATCCTTAGCCCTCCTGTTCTGGTCTTTAAGAGATGCCTACTTGCCAGGAACAGTGGCCAGGCCCAGCCAGAGCTCCCCTCCTGTTTCCAGACAACCCAGGCCCCTGGGAGACATGCCCAGAAGAGCCACTGGAGGGAGGCAGGGAGGTGGCACCGCGTGGCATCATCAGACAACAGCACCAGGAGGAAGATGGCAGCATCAAGTACAGATGCCAAGAACCATACAGTCCAAGGTCCAGGCGGGGACCAGCTCAGCCTGCATGGCCCGGCCACAGCCAGACAGCCTGGCCACAGCCAGACAGCCTGGCTAGAGGGCCTTTTCTAAAATCCCCTTGGTCGCGCCTTCCCCCCACCCCAAAGCCCTGGGCCAACTCTCCCCAGGCTCCACCTCCTCCCTCACTTTCCTCAGCTCCAGGGAGCCGGGGGAGGGAGGCACAGGTGCTCTTGGCGCCTTGGACGAACCCCCGTCCCAGCCGTCACCAGGGGGCCCTCAACCCCCAGCCAGGTCGGAGCCACTCAGGCTCTGCCGGGTCCTCACTGAAGAACATCTCCTGAGCTCCCCTCCCCCTCCACCTAGCCCCTTCCCCCTCCAGCGCCCAATGCAGGTCTCCAGAGTTTCTCCCTCACTTCCCACTCGGGTGAACTAGGGTAGGATGGCTAAGAGGCCCATTAGTCGCAGGAAAGAGGGTCATTTCTGATAGGACGTTGGCTTGGCCCAAAGCAAGACGGCGTGCAGGGTTGGGGGTGTGGTAGTGGCCGGAGTCCAGGGCCCGGGCAGGGGCGGTCAAGACAGATGGCAAAGGGGGAAGAGAGAAGGGGGCTCGAGAGCCGGGCTGGTCTAAACGGGAACTGTGACAGGGAAGAGCGGCCCGCAGGAGAAGCCGAGGGTGACGAGGCAGGGGAGAATCGCCAGTGTCGGGAAGGGGCCGTCATCCCTGCAGGGGGCAGAGGCTGGGCTGGTAGTTGGACTGGGAAGAGGGAGGATCACAGCGGGAGGGTCGGAACCGAGGAGAGGTTGCGCAGGGGGAAGCAGGTGGGGAGCGAGCGAGACTAGAGGAAGTACGGGGCAGGGTGGCGGGGTCTAGGTGGAGAATCGGGGGACGCAGGCATCGGAGTGCAGGGGACTGGGCAGCTGGAGGCGGGAGCGGGGCCAGG
>LOJH01049186.1:0-12901 GCA_001685095.1 Ellobius talpinus
TTTTGAGTGAGGTAACCCAGACACAGAAAGACAATTTATCACATGTACTCACTCCTAAGTGGTTTTTAAACATAAATCAAAGAAAACCAGCCTACAAATCACAATCCCAGAGAACTTAGTCAACAATGAGTACCCTAAGAGAGACATACATGGATCTAATCTACATGGGAAGTAGAAAAAGATAAGATCTCCTAAGTAAATTGGGAGCATGGGAACCATGCGACAGGGTTGAAGGGGAGGGGAGAGGTAGGGAGAGGAGAGAAAAATGCATAGCTCAATAAGATGAATAAAAATACAACCTATTCAGTCTGTATAATGTTACTTGAATATATGTTTTTAGGGCTGACCATTTGATGCTGGATAATTAATTGGTGTGCTCTTCCCTGGGGAAATATACAATCATTTTATAAAGTACTCTGGTAATTCAGAGTAGTAATGATAAAAATACCAATATTACAGGACATTGTCTGTTTATCTGCTTTAATCTAACTTCTGTCTATGACTTTTAACATAAGTCTCTGTATGTTACTTTTCTATTGCTGTGATAAAACACTGTGACCATGGCAACTTATAAAAGTAAGCATTTAATTGGGCTTTGGTTCCAGAGGGTTAAAAGTCCATGATGGACGACAGTGAAGGCACTAAAAGTTCCGAGAGGATTAGATGGGAAACAAATTGTGTTTTAAACGAATGGTGCTGAATAAGTGGCTATCCACATGCTAAAGAATGAAGCTGCACTCTTTTGCACACCGTATGCAAATATGAGAGCCCAAAGGAATTGTCTGGGGGAACAAAAGACAAAAAAAACCTGAAACAAATAAAAACCACAAAAAGGGAAATCAAAACAAGCAAAAGACGAGTAAGACAAAAAAACCCACCAAACAAAACATTACATCCACAGAAAAACAAAACACCGAAAACTCAAAACCAAAAAACTCATGGAGTACATTTATGTTGCCATGGGGCCTGCCCTTGAGAGTGGTTGAAAAACAGAGCCAACAAGGCAGACCAGAACACAGGAGTGTTGTTCTTGCAAGTCATTTTTACAGGTCTAGTACTTGGGCTGGAGTATGGAAATGTGGCCTTTGGGAGGAATTATGTCAACCCTGCAGTTTATGTACAACACCTGCTTTCCTCCTGGGAGTCTGGAGTTTAGGGATATGCCAAACAGAGGCTGTTTTCATGACCAGTCCCAAACAAAGAGCCTGGGTTCTGTGCTGGGTTTTTAATTAGCTATTCTGTCAGCAGCACTTCACCTATGCTGTAACATGGCACTGGAGGGATTGTAATGCACCATATATGGCTCTGCTGTGGGAGCACTCTAGAATCTTGTGTGTTTTTCCATGGCTTCACCCAGTGCACCTTTTCTTTTGCTGATTTTGTTGTTTATCCTTTTGTTGCACTAATCATACCTTTATGATTATGTGATTAGTTTTGTGACTCCTAGTAAATTACTGAG
Source organism: Ellobius talpinus (assembly GCA_001685095.1). Classification (NCBI taxonomy): domain Eukaryota; kingdom Metazoa; phylum Chordata; class Mammalia; order Rodentia; family Cricetidae; genus Ellobius; species Ellobius talpinus. Next base: position 1,460 of record LOJH01049186.1, read on the forward strand.
GCTGGAGATGGTCTTAGGGAATTCCCCCTCCTAATACAATCATAGCCCCAAATGTAAGGGGTAAACCTATTTTAATAAAATTGTTAAAATATAGCATATAGTCCAAAATAGCATTAAATTTTTGTGGCATTGATTTCGATAACAATTTCTTAGATGTGAATGACATAAGAAAAAATAGAAAATGGAAGTTAAAAAAGACTTTAGTTCTTCAAAGAACATAAATAGAAATGTAAAGGAAATCCACAGAAAGAGAAAATATATGCACATCACATATTCTATAAGGATGCTGTATTTAGAATATAAAAAGAATCCTTGTAACCCAAAAATGTAAAAAGCCCAATTTAAAATGGATAAGGAATCAGGGAAATGCAAATTAAAACTACTTTGACATTCTTAGTCACTGGCTAATTGGCTATCATTAAGAAAGCAGAGTCTGATGATGGTGGTGGTGGTGATGGAGGTGGCGCACACCTTTAATCCTAGCACTGGAGAGGTAGAGGTAGGTGGATCTCTGTGAGTTCGAGGCTAGTCTGGTTTATAAAGTGAGGGCAGCCAGGGATATACAGAGAAACCCTGTCTCAAAAAAAATGTTCGAATGAATGAATGAATAAATAAATTCTGGCAAGGATCTGGTGAGGGAAGGGGAGCCTTTATTCACTGTAGCTACTTTGGAAATCCTTGTGGCAGCTTCTCAAAAGACGACAAAAGACAACTACCATTTAACACAGCTATACCATTTCTGAGCATATAACCAAAGGATTCTTTTTTAAAAAATACTTATTTATTTGTTTATTTATTTATTATGTATACAATATTCTGTCTGTGTGTACATCTGCAGGCCAGAAGAGGGCACCAGACCTCATTACAGATGGTTGTGAGCCACCCATGTGGTTGCTGGGAATTGAACTCAGGACCCTTGGAAGAGCAGGCAATTCTCTTAACCACTGAGCCATCTCTCCAGCCCCTAACCAAAGGATTCTACATCCTACCATAAACTTGTGCAGTCATGTTTATTGCTAGTCTAGCCACCACAGCAGGATAATGGGATCAACCTAGATGCCTACCAATTGATGAGTGAATAATGAAAATGTGGAGCATACACACAATGGAACTTTAGCTGCAAATCAAATGAATTATGAAAATTTGTAGGAAATAGATATGACTGGAAATTATTGAGGTAACCCAAACTCAGAAATACAAATGCTGCATGTCCTCTTATATGAGTCTATCCTATCCATTAGTGTTTTTATGTATATATATGTGAATGTAAGTACTTTTGTTATTTTTTTCACAGCGACAGGAAAAGTAACTATACTCTGAGAGAAATGAAAATACACAGTTTTGGTTAATTTTGTGTCAACTCAACACAAGATAGAGTCATTCAGGAAGAGGGAACCTTAATTAAGAAAATGCTTTCGTAAGATTAGGCTATAGGAAAGCCTATAATGCATTTTCTTAATTAGGGATTGAGGGAGGGCCCAGCCCATTGTGAGTGGTGCTAGGCCTGGGCAGGTGGTTCTGAACTATGTAAGAAAGCAGGGTGAACACTCCATGGGGAGAAAGCCAGTAAGCAGCACTCTTCCCTGGCCTCCAGGTTCTGCCTCCAGGTTCCTGCTGTGTTTGAAATCTTGCCCTAACTTCCCTCAAGGATGGACTGTGATTGAATTGTGATGTAAATTAAATAATCCTCCCTAAATTGCTTTTGGGCATGGTGTTTTATTACTGCAATAAATACCCTAAGACACATACCTATGTAAAAATCTGTACATAAAGGTTAATAGCAACACTGTGCATAAAACCATTCAAATATCCATCAACTGATGAGCAAACAGATAAAGAGAATGTGGTGTAACAATACAATGATTATTATTCTGCAATAAAAATGAATGAAATAGCAATATTTATGACAATATAAAGAACCCTGAAAAATTATGCTAAATAAAAGAGGAAATTCATTGGTTACAGTGATTATTTGACAGATTAGATTCAGAAATAAATACAAAATAAAGGATTATAAAAATATTTTCCAAGAAAATAACTTCTCTTTTTTAATTTCCTAATCCATTAATGCCTTCATCATTAACATGGAAATCACAGAGCTTATTTAATGCTGGGTATTTGCTTAAAGTTACTCAAAATATTATTTCCAATAGATCTCTTCTTTGTTTAGCCCAAATTTCTTCAGTTTGGGAGAAATTAAATCATAACTTGTTATGATTTAAACCAGACAAATGTAGATGATAAAAGTACATTATATGAACAAGAAAATATCATAATCAAATTCATTATTTCATAGCTTATTATGTTCTAATAAAGTAGAAAAAACAAAAATCAAAAAATTTATTTAGAAAAGAATATTCCTAAAATGTGAGCTTTGTCCAGTCATTTCCATTTTGTTCAATGCTGTATCTCCAGTGCATGACATAAAGTTGGCATTTAGTTCACATTTACTAAGTAAATTACTTCTTAGAGGATAAGCCACAGCAGACTAACTTTGAAATTTAAAAATGCATCAGAAACCCTAAAGAGCTTATTAGAACAGATTGTTGGGGCTTACCCCAGTCTTTCTAATTCAGTATCACTAGGATTCAGACCAAAATTTGGATTTTCTCTCTTTTTTTAAAATTAATTATTTTTAATAAAACAATATTTTCTCATTTTTATATACCAATCCCAGTTCCCACTCTCTTCTCTCCTCCAGCTCCCCCACCTTCCCTCCACGCCAACACCCCCTATCCACTCCTCAGAGAAGGTAAGGCTTCCCATGGGAGTCAACAAAGTCTAGCACATGGTTTTGGGACAGGGTTTTTAAAAAACATTACAAACTGATGTTGATGTTGTCTAGTCCACTGTCTGGTTCTCACTTTCATCAGTTCAAAGAATGAATATATACACAACAAAACTTTTTAATTGATTATTTTTCTGAAATAAAAAAGAGGTTGGAGTTGAACTCCCTTTCCTATCTTATTAGGAAAGAAATAGACCACTCCCTTTTATATGGAATTGATCTATAGTCATGTTAGTTCAAGATCAATTTGTTTTTAATTATTTATTTTTAGTTTTAGATTTATTTTATGTGTATGAATGCATACCACAGGAGGACCTGAAAGTTAAAGATAGCTGTGAACCACCATGGGGTTCTGAGAATGGAACCCAGGTCCTCTGCAAGAGCAACAGGTGTTCTTAACCACTGAGTCATTTCTTCAGCCCCTAATTTTTTTGTATATACTCAAATACCTTCTTATGATCCATATAACAGCATATCAAAGCACTTGTGAATGTAACATGAGATAACACAAGATTAGTTACCAGAAAGGACGGTGACATCAAATCTACACCTGAGGGATGACCACCACTACTCTATAAAAGAAATTGAGAAAATAAAAAATTTAGAGAGGCAAGGCAACAATTATTTGTTTTAAAAAATTATTAATATTATTAAACTACAGACTATTTAAGTAATTAGCCAGCATGTTATTAAAAAAGCCAATAAAATATGTTTATTCCAAATGCCACGGCAAAGAATAAAATAAGTAAAACTACCCTGAAATATCTTCACCTATAAATTAGAGTACTGGGAATTGGTAGAAAAAAATAAAAAATACCAGACAGCAGGTAATTATGAAAAGCAATGCTATAAAATAAGAAAGTAATGACAATCTAGGCTCTCTGTCCTCCATATTATAGCCCTAGTAATTTGGGCCCCTTTGAAGACCTATAGGTAGTAAATATGTAGGAGAAAACCCTAGTAGCTGGAAAGGTCAAGTTTACCATCATTTTCATCTAGCTGGCATCATGGACTTTTGAGTTCCAATCACATAAAGAATTTATAAATAATACTGGACATCTATAAAAACTATAATGGGAGCTGGGTGTGATGTTACCTGCCTTTAATTCTAGAACTTTGGAGGCAGAGGTAGGAAGCCAACCTGGCCTACAGAGTTTATTCCAGGACAGCCAGGCTACATAGAGAGACCTTGTCACAACAAAACAAAACAAAACAAACCCCAAAACTATTGTCACTGTCAACCAAAACTAGGATCACTAATTAATCACATCGATGAAGAACTTTTCAGCACTAAAGCTGTCCTTTCCACTTTCAAATAGGAAAAAATTCAGGTAATTAAAATTTCCTGGCAAAAATTGTAACATGAACACTTGTTTAAAACAGAGTAGTTCCTTTTTTATTTTAAACTATTTTTGATATTTTTATTTTATAAGTATGGATGTGTTTTGCATACATGTATGTATGTGTACCACATGCATAGAGTGCCCATAGAGGCCAGAAAAAGGTGCCAGATTCTCTGAGGTTGGAGTAACACATTGTAAGACACTATAAGGGTGTTGGGAATTGAACCCAGGTTCTCTGGATGAGCAGCCAGTGCTCTTAACCACTGAGCCATCTCTCCAGCACCATCTTCTTATTACAATCTTTCCCTTGTATAAAATATGAACACCAGAGGATATTTAAGGAAAGTACTCAAGTTTTCTTCAAAAGTAGGCTTCAAGCACTGGCATATTCTCCTAAATGGTTTCAGAGCCCCCTTTTAAAAGAAACAAAATATCTGTTTTGCCTCTTCTATCCAGGATATTTTGAATGTGTAGGCTATTATAAATCTACTTTGAAAGCAGAAGGGGGTTTTAAGTCTTTCTTAAGAAGTGCTATTAATAAGTACAGAAATGATCTCTGCAAGTATAGTCTTTAGGTCATAGGCCCTAGTAGAGAACTTACTACTGTCATCCATCTAAATGGACATAGCATCAAACTGCCACCTAAGTACTCATGTTCATTCCAAGATTAGTGCAAGAAACTTTTTACAGTAGGTAGTGGTTAATATAGAGACCCACATCTGGTTATCATGAAGAGAATAAGAGACTGCAGAGTGCTCAGCCCTAAAGGGGACATCTATATTATACATGCACTCTCAAGGCTCAGGGATCACTGCAGAAGAGAGAGTGGAAAGATTTAAAGAACACTGTGGAACAGTGTTCTCCAGAAATGACACGGCTGTTGCACACATGAACTCATACCATACAGAAAATCAAGTCTGCCAAAATCTAAGCGTGGAAAGGGAGGGGCTCAGAAACTCCACTCTCAGATGAGCTATCGGTAGTTGATGGCTGCTGGGGGAAGAAACATCAGTTCCCTTTATGGATGTGGCCCCTAAAAGGCTGCTCATGCTTCAGTAGACAGCCCTACAACCCCGCCCCACCCCACTAGCAGTACTCAGTGGACTCAATGGGTTTGAATAAAAAGAGTACATGAAGTTGTGAGAGGAGAGGAGAGGGGCATACGGAGAAGGTTGAAGGGAAGGACTGAGGATCAAAATGTACTATATGCACATGCAAAATTCTCCAACGGTAAAAAAGTAGTGCTACTAGAAGGGATTAAATTAAATTCTCAACTTGGACATCTTAAAAATACTATGATTTCCCAGAATTTTAAAAGCTATTAGGTATTTCTTTGTCTAATGCACCAAGTCATTCATTGTTTCCTACAGTGAAAGGCCATATTGTTTGGTGGATCCTATTGATTCCTAGTCCTGTGCAGCTGTTCCTCCTCTTCATATATATGTATCAGTTAATGGTTCTCTCTTATAGTAATGAGAAAGCCTATTTTGTGTTAAAATCTCATAAAACCATCCTGTCATTTATTTTTGTGGTGTTTGGGATGAAACCCAGGCCTTTGCACATGTTAACCCCCCAAAAGATATTAAAAACAAAGCCTTCATCTAATCTGGTATTCTCTCTAGTACCTTTTTTTGAGATATTGTTTCTCTGTGTAGCCCAGGCTGTCCTGGAACTCTCTCTTTATAGACCAGGCTGGGCTTGAACTTAAGAGATTCACCTGCCTCTGCCTCCTGACTGCTTGGGATAAAGGTGTGCACCACCACCACCTGGCATACCATTTCTTTTAAATTTTTGAAGGACTAATATATTTTTAAAACTTATGTGTATGCATGTTTTACCTGCATGTACATATTGTAGTATTATGTGTGTTCCTGGTGCCTATAGAGTCAGAAGAGGACACCTGCGACTCTGGAACTACAGTTAATGACAGGTGTGAGCCACCATGGATGTACTGAGAACTGAACCTGGCAGCAAGTATTCTTAGCCACCAAGACATCTCTCTGGCCCCCATTTTTAAAAAAGATTTATTTTTATTTCATGCATATGTGTACTTTGTCTGCATATACATTTGTGTACCACTTTCATGCAGTGGAAGACAGCACCAAATCTCCTGGAACTGGAGTTACAGTCTGTTGGGAGCCAGTATGTGGGTGCTAGGAAACAACCAGGTTCTCTGCAAGAGCAACCAGTGCTCCTAATCACTGATCTATTTCTCCAGCTAGCTATTCTTAAAAGCAGGAAGTCTATCACTTTTATAAAGAAAATCCATTATAAATTACACATTACTTATAATAAGGGAACCCAGGGTTTCTTGTTATCTGTTGCCAGCGACATTCCTCCAAAAATTAAGTCATTTGATCCAGAAAAAGGGGAAAGCTATCTACAAATAGTTGCTATGGGGGAGATTCCATGGCTTGTTATTACTCGTGGAAAGCTCATAATCATGCATGCTATATGGAACTGAAGGCTGGTTAAAATATGTTTTAAAAGTCTTTGTTGTTTCACCTGACTCTCAGTAGAGACAGTCTACAAAATTCCACCTGAAAAATAAATTGTTCAAGTTATACTGAGGATATGAAACAAAATAAATTATTCTAACAAAGTTTGATTCTAAAATAATGTTTTGGTTTTGATTTTGCTTTTGGACAGCATCTCCAGGATTCTGGACAGGCCTCCATTTGGCTTTCTAGCTGAGGCTGTCGCACCTTGACCTCTTGCTCCTCCAACTTCTAGGCTCTGCATGTGGGGTTATAGGCATGCACCATCACACCCAGCTAAGAATATTATTAATTGTGAATACATCAATATTTTTTCAGGTTATATATTACCTGCTTTATCTCACTTTTTAACTGCATGATTCCAGTTCGTTCTGTTTTTGTTGCTCCAACAGCACCAATCTCATGGATGGAAATAGCAGGACTCACATTTGAATCAATGGGACGAACTGTACAGAATGAGAGATAAAAAAGAAGAACCTGTCTAATTTTATCTGCCATGTTAAAAAGACTTAAATGTGCATCTTTCCTTTGTTTTTAACTTAAAAAATCCTAGTGCAACCTTGCTCTTTCAGTGTACTTTTTGGACCAGTACCATTAGCACCACAGGTCCCATATCAGGCCTCCTAATTCAGAATCTGCATTTTAGAAATACTTCCAGCCTTAGGAGTATTATTTTCTAACTTAAAAAATTTATTTTTATTATTTTTATTTGTGTGTTGTATTTGTGTGTGTGCACGCATGCACAACTTGGATCCTCTGGATGAGCAGTAAGTACTTGTAGCCACTGTGATGTCTCTTCAGCTCATGCTTTCTAACTTTTGTGGCGAGTGGAGGAACTCCTAAGTGAATGTGTGCTGTTGATACTGGCATGGCAAGGATTTCAATTCCTCAGCCCCATGGATGTGAGTGTTAAAGCATTCCCCAGGTGGGGTTTAGAGGGACAGAAAAGTTTTCCTTGGTGATCTGAATGTGAATATTGATAGTGTTTGCAGAAAATGTCCACCTTAGTTTTTTCCCAAGATGTTTACAGCCTTAAGACTGTTCCTATGGAGATTCAGCTAACCTGCCTCCTTGTTCAGTTGTGTGCAATAACCATACCTCTCGGTTCAACTGTATAATGAGCTTTGCGATGCTGTGGTTTCTCCGTCAGAGCCCAATCCACTGATTTAAGCTTTTCTGTGTGTCTGTACATATTTGTCTTTTCTTCACTACCTCATCAGCCCAGTCAGACATGTCCCTGGAAGCCATGCAAGGACACAACAGACTTCAAACACAAAACATGCTGAAGTCTGGCCATCCTGTCTTGAAAAAATAACTCAACATTAAATATAGGAGATAATCCTTTTAAAAATTTTTTTGTTAGGTTCTTGTTCTCCTTTTTTAAAAGAATAATGCTTCAAAAACCCAAAGTACACACTGGTTTTGATTGACACATGCTGTATGTATGTACTAAAGTAAAGCTTGTAGTCTCAGTGATATATAAAATTAAAACCTACTAATAAAAATGTAAAAAAGTGCATATGAAGATTAGCTTGTAAAAGACTCTTAGAGATATTAGAATTTAAGGTTGAAAGGATACAGTGGATATGTTGCAACTGTAAACATATACATACACCCATAATATTATCAGTTTTACTGAATTACTGCCAATTTGAATATAATAAAGATTCAGAATGGATTTTTAGTTGTCTTCCTGACTTAGGATAATGAAAGGTAATTTATTACATAGTTAAAAAGAAACACGAGGGCCAGTAAGATGGCCCAGCAGGTGCAAGCACTTGCTACGAAGTCTGATGACCTGAGTTCAATTCCTGGGACACACATGGTGGAAGGAAAGAACCAACTCCTGCAAGTTGTCCTCTGGCCTCCACACATGTGCTGTGGCACCCCTCCCCCAATACACACAGAAAGACAACAAATAAGTAAGCGCAAATAAAAATTTTAATGAAACATGACAGCTATTAATTTACTTAGTTGTCATATCATTTAAGGAAAAAGAGTTACATATATGCTTGTATTTCCAAATCTTTTTTAAAAAGTGTGTGTGTGTGTGTGTGTGTGTGTGTATGGAGTGTGTGTGGTGTGTGTGTGTGTGTGAGAGAGAGAGAGAGAAAGCAAACATGTTGCTCATGGTGTGCATGTGGAAGTCAGAGTAGAACCTTAAGTGTTGGACCCTGACTTCAACCTTGTTTGAGACAGAGCCTCTCTTATTCAATGATGCATATGCCAGGCTAGCTGGCCACAAGCTTCTGAGATTCTCCTGTTTCTGCCTCCCATCTCCCCTGGTTAGTATTGTTTTGTTAATTTAACAGAAACTGGAGTCATCTGAGAAGAGGGAACCTCAATTGAAATAATGCTTTTAACAGACTGTCTATTGGGCATTTTCCTGATTATTGATGTAAGAAGGCCCAGGATATTGTGGGAAGGTGGTATAAAGAACTGAGTAAGTGAGCCATGAGGAGCAAGTCAGTGAGTATCATTCCTCCATGGCCTCCACTTCAGTTCCTGAAGTGCATGGAAGCCAAATAAACCTATTCATCTGCAAGTTGCTTTTGGTCATGGTGTTTACCACAATGATACAGGAAAACTAGGACAAGGGTGAGCTAGGATTACAAGCTACTGAGGCCAGCTTTTGTAGAAGTGATAGATCCAAACTCAGGTCATCAAGTGTGTGTGGCAAGCACTTTACCCATTGAGCCATTTCCCCAGTCCAAAACCTTTTCTTAAATTGAATTTGTCTTTTAGTTTTTAAATCTTGTTCCAAAAGATAGCTTTGCTTTTAAATGTTTTATACATTTAAGTTTTATTTATTTGGGAGCCAAGATCCCCTCTGTTAGAAGGAAAACACCCTAAAATGGAAAATTAAAATGAAATACCCTGAAGTGTAAGTTCAGTGCTTGGGTCTTACCACTTCGTTCCACTCCAAACTCTTTGCCACTGAGGATGTGATGCAGGAGGTTCTTCATGGCAGAAGGACTCAGATTCATCAGGCCCTCTGTGGCTTCTTCTGCTAATGAACAGAAATGCAGGCAGAAGGAATTCTAGTTTGCCCACCATATCCTCCTTATTTTCCATTCTCTACTTGAAACAGGATCTCAATACGTAGCCTAGGGTAGTCTTTTTTTTTTCTTCTCAAGACATAGTTTCTCTGTATAACAGCCCTAGCTGTCCTGGAACTCACTCTCTAGACGAGGCTGACCTTGAACTCACAGAGATCCTCCTGCCTCTGCCTCCTAAGTGCTGGGATTCAAGGTGTGCACCACCACTGCCTGGGCCCAACTGAGGCTAGTATTAAACTTGTCATCCTCCTGCCTCAGTCTGTAACGTGACAGAATTGCAGGCACATGTGACCACACTTGGTTTCTCACTTGGATGTGCCCTCTCCTCTCCTCTTAGATGGGGATTAGACCCTCTATTTCCTTTCATAGGATTTCCAAGTCACTTACTTGAGAAGATGCAGTTACAGAATAGATTTCTAACACCATACAGTTGGCTATTCATACAGCACCACATTTTTAATTATTTAAGAACTGACTACCCAGATTTTAGATTAGGTTGCCCACTGATTTCTTCTTCATCCTATTTCCACATTGCTGGGTAACTCCATAGAGTTTTTATTTGAGGGTAAGAAAAATGAAGGCTATCAAGAGGAATGGAAGACATTCAGAGAAAAGCAATGAATGTATATGCACACACAGTTAAACTGAAAATTTCTCGGTGTATATGGTTAAAAGACAACAGAGGTGAGTCAGTGAATTTACTAAGAATACTGAAAATAACTTGAATGTGTTCTTCAACATTATTCATTTACTAGGAGCATACTACATAGGGGTCATCATTTTAAGCACTGTAAGTACAAGCAGGTATGATACATAGTACCTAACTTTGAGAGGCTATTAATTTTGGAGGGATAGAACAACATGTAAATTAGAGAAACAATAAAAACAACAAAATATTGTATACACAGGTTAACTGAGAAATATAACCAGTGATTGTTTGGAATTCAGAGGAGACATTAATCTGCAAGAATAGAAATTGGTAACATTTTTGGCCTCACTCAGAGATCTGCCTGCCTCTACTTCCCAAGTGTTGGGAATAAAGGCATACGCCACCACCACCCAGCCCTCCTCTGTTTTTTTCTTTTCTTTCTTTTTGTTTTTTTGTTTGTTTGAGATAGGTTTCTCTGTAGTCCTGGAACTTGCTCTGTAGACCAGGTAAGCCTTGAACTCACAGATATCCATCTACCTCTGCCTCCTGAGTGTTGGGATTAAAGGCATGTACCAACACTATCTCACTTCTTTTAAACTCAATTACATGGTCCTCAAGCATGAACTTAACAATTGACAAAGGTTGTGTAGCACTATCAAGGTTAGATAAACCTGTTTGACAAGTCTGTTGTATAGCTTCCTTGGCCCCTAATTCTTTTTCTAACTAAAATTGTTATCTTGGCAAATCTATAAATAATTTTCAAGTCTTGTTTGTTGTGGAGTATTTGTTTGCACTGTGAAGATATGTCTTTGCCAAGGTGCCTTATGATTATTTTAATAAAGAGCTGAATGGCTAATACCTAGGCAGGAAGAGGTTAGGCAGGACTTCCAGTGACAGAGAGGACCCTGGAAAGAATAAAGGCAGAGTCGCCAGCCAGATATGGAGGAAGCAGGATGAACAGTAAGGAGATGAGGTAATCTTGTGGAAGAACACAGATTTAAAATATGGTTTAATTTATGTTACAAGAAGTAGTTAGCAACAAACCTAAGATAAGTAAAGGGAACACTCCTGCATTGCTGGTGGGAGTGCAAGCTGGTACAGCCCC
>LOJH01049187.1:0-12901 GCA_001685095.1 Ellobius talpinus
CTTTATCTCTTCAGCGAGTGCGCTAGCTCTGGAGCCGCAGAGCAGCAGTTGTGCACACTCTGGGGTGCGCTCAGGGTGAGCAGAACCCGGCGACTTGTATGGGGAGAGGTGGGCAACAGGTCCAGGGGCTCTTTAGTGTGAGACAGCCATGTGAGCCCTCGTGGCAGCACTGAGGCCTTTGTGTGACAGGTGACCTCTGAGGGCTCAGGGAGATACACAGGGGAGGACCCAGGACTCCTGGAACCCACCGCAGCTCAGCTTTGATGATTGTGTCCCTCAGGGGATAAAGAGGCTGGCTCCCAGATCCCCATCCTTGCAGCTGATAGGAGAGGCCTTTCTCCCACCCTAAGGGAATGGGTGTACCAATCACGGATGCCTTGGGAGACAGACATCCCTCTGCTTCCCTCCTCGTACCATTTATTTCTGTCCTGTCTTCTCCAGGTCCTTATCCCTAGATTCCTGCATCTGTTGGGAGTGAAACACTTCCCTTGGGAAGTGGACAGGAAGGTGGGCAACCAGCTCGGGGTGGGTGGGAATCTTGCTTTTCTGTGGAAGGGGCTCTGTGGCCCAGGGTGAGCTGCTATGGAACTGAGACTGCTCTGCCCAGGAGCTCCACAAAGGAGGAACCACCACTGCCCCATCCCGCTGACAGTGGCAGATGCTAGCTGCTTCTGCTCAAGGTTGGGAGCTGGTTGCTGCAGCTCAAGTCCAGGGTCCCAAGTACCAGTGCACTAAAAGGCACCTGGCCCTTTAAAAGCTGGAGCTTGCTTTCTGTGCGTGAGCAGTGAGCATGAGCGTGAGTCCCTGGCTGCCTGGGAGGACGCCACGGGGAGGGCATTGAAGGAAAGCCAGGTGGCCCCAGGGATGGGTGGCCTCCCTTCCTTCCCCCACCTCCCCCCAGTGTCACCCCAGGGCACCTTAATAACTGCAGCCTGCAGCATGGGGTCTAGGGAAAGAGGGGCTTCGTGCTCTTGTGAGATGGTCGGTGGGTGGGGAGGCTACTTTCTCTGATAGGCCACCATCTGTCACTCATTCTGTCCCTTCTTTCTTTCAGGTGGCAGAAGTCTTGAAATTGGTCTGAAGGTGAGGACATCCCCTCCCCCATCATCAGCCACCACCGCCAGCCACCCTCATTGTCCTCGGCAGCCCCTCCCCACCAGTGCTTCCACCTAACACACCGCCTGGTCTGAGTCAGCCTCCTACTTCACTTGGTGTAAATGGCTGATAAGCAGATCAGGTCAGAGGGACCCCCAACCCCTGGGCTTCGGTTTTGGCTTTCACCCCCTCCCCAGCGTGACCTCCCCACCCCACCCCCCATCCTGTGGTTGAGTATGGTAGTCCTGACGCTTGACCCTGCATACACAGCCTGCCAGCCAAACTCATCAATGGTGGCATCGCTGGACTGATCGGGGTCACCTGCGTGTTCCCCATTGACCTGGCTAAGACACGGCTGCAGAACCAGCAGAATGGCCAGCGCATGTATGCCAGCATGTGAGTGAGAAGTGCGTAGGAGGGACGAGGGCACAGCTTCCACCTCTGATCTCCACTTCCGCACCCCTGGGTTTGATGGAGGGGAAACAGGGCAGGGTGCGCCAGAGGGAGAGCATAGCCCTGGCAGGCAGAGTATTTGGCTTCTCTGTGGGCCCTGGATGATCATACTGGGCAGAGAAGGCGTTGGCTGCCCTTGCCTGACTCAGGGCCAGGGTCCAGCTGGCCACAGCTTATTGCCATCCTCTTGGCTACAGGTCTGACTGCCTCATCAAGACAATCCGCTCCGAGGGCTACTTTGGCATGTACAGGGGTGAGGCTTGGCAGGGGCGACAGGCGGGTCTGACTGGGAGGAGGGTCAGAGATGCATGCCTGGGCTTGGTCTGTAAGTATGGACACATGTTGTGTGTTGCTGGTAGCATCTGGGCACGATGGGGACTTCTGCCAACCCTTAGTGCTGGGGGAATTGGATGTCTGAGGGGATTTCTTCTGCAGGGTGGTGGGTCTCCACCCTCACTTGAACACTCCCCTGTCCCCTACTCTAAGGGCAGGACAGGGTGTGTTTCTTTTCTCTCTCTCAGTGGCTCAGATCTCTTCCAGGACTCTATGGGAGCAGGACCACAAAGAGAGTAGGGCAGGGGCATTATGCAAAGCAGCTTAGAAAACAATCCCTGAGGGTGGATTTGCCCAGATGCTGAGCCCTGGGCTCTACTTGGCCATTCACAGCCTTCCCTGAGCCTAAACCCACACTTTGCTCCCACCAGTGGGAACACCTGTACCCAGGAAGGAGGCCCACTGCAGTCTCTGGGGGCCTGCTCCTCACTGCCTTTAAGGAGAGGTCTGTTCTGCCAAAATCAGAGACAGATGGAGGTGGAATTCTGGGGATGGCAAAAAGAGGGGAGGGAGGACACAGTGCCACCCCATCCTGCCTGGTTCCTGCCTGCCTTGCACAAAATAAGCCCGTATGTGGGTGAGAGGGCAGGAGGCTGCAGCCAAGGAGTGCCAGGCAGGGCTTTGCCAGTGTGGAGCAAAGTGTTATCCTAAAGCCTCCCTAACCCAAGCTACCCACCCAAGCTACCCAGCAACTCTATCCCCACCTGACCTGCCAGTGTCCCCCAAGCCTCAGCTGACACCCTCATCTGCCCCACAGGAGCGGCAGTTAACCTGACCCTGGTCACCCCCGAGAAGGCCATCAAGCTGGCAGCTAATGACTTCTTCAGACATCAGCTCTCTAAGGATGGGTGAGAGGCTCGGCCACCCTGGCTGCTGGGGCCCAGGTCCTAAGGAAGGGTGTGTTGCTAATCCCACCCCTGCCCCAGCAGTCCCCTAAGATGGTATCAGACCCCCAGAGGCTCTTCCATCTCAGTCCCTTTGCTCAACATCCCTGACCTTGTGAGGGCGGGCACTTCCCTGCTGCCCACGTGAGGAGGTACAAAGCAGCTGCTGAGTCAGTGGCTGTTGGCCCCCAGCCACTGTCTGCTGCCAGAATTTGGGGGTACTAAGCAGCCATCCCATCACTAGGGTATAGGGCTACAAGGTTGGCCCTTACCATCCCCCCATCTCTCTTTGTGAGCCCTTGCTTATGAGATCATCTGTCCTCTGGGCTGGATGCCTATTGCTGAAGGGTCTGAAGTCCATGCTGTGCTCCTATGGGACCACCACAGCTCCCATCCCCCTTTACACCTCTGAAGCAGACAGTCACTGCCCCAAGTAGGGAGTTGTTTCTCACCACCTCGCTCACAGCCCTGCCCCCCCTGCCCTACAGACAGAAGCTGACTCTGCCTAAGGAGATGTTGGCAGGCTGCGGAGCTGGCACCTGCCAGGTGATTGTGACCACCCCCATGGAGATGCTGAAGATCCAGTTGCAAGATGCAGGCCGCATTGGTAAGGTGCAGGGAGGGGACAGAACCCGGGTGGGGACAACGGTTAGACCCTGTCCCCTGCCCCTTCCCCAAGCCAGGAGGAAGAGACCAGAGATCCTTTCTCACCAGCTGCTCAGAGGAAGATTCTGGCTGCTCAGGCTCAACTTTCGGCCCAGGGAGGTTCCCAGCCCTCACTAGAGGCTCCAGCTGCTCCTCGACCCACTGCCACCCAGCTGACCCGTGACCTGCTGCGGAACCACGGCATCGCTGGCCTCTACAAGGGACTGGGGGCCACACTGCTCAGGTGGAAAGATGGGCATATGGGAGAAAGAGGGCTGCAGGCTGGTCCCTACCACCAGCCAGCATCACCGCCTCCCTCCTTCCCTACAGGGATGTCCCCTTCTCCATTGTCTACTTCCCTCTGTTTGCCAACCTGAACCAGCTGGGCCGCCCATCTTCTGAGGAGAAGTCACCTTTCTATGTGTCCTTCTTGGCAGGCTGTGTGGCTGGGAGTGCAGCCGCTGTGGCTGTCAACCCCTGTGATGGTCAGTGCTTGGATCTGGGCCTCAGTTGGGCGGCAGGGTGGGGTGGGGGGGGGAGGCTAGGTTCCCCTAATGACTCATATGTCCCTTGTAGTGGTGAAGACTCGTCTTCAGTCACTTGAGCGAGGCGTCAATGAGGACACTTACTCGGGGTTTCTGGACTGTGCCAGGTGCGCCATGTCCCGTGAGCTGGGTCAGGGCTGGGGCAGGGCAGGGCAGGGCTGGGCATCCGTTCTGACCTTCTCCTCCTTTACAGGAAGATCTGGAGACATGAGGGCCCCTCAGCCTTCCTGAAAGGTGCATACTGCCGGGCACTGGTCATTGCCCCGCTGTTTGGCATCGCCCAGGTGGTCTACTTTCTGGGCATTGCTGAGTCCCTGCTGGGGCTGCTGCAAGAACCCCAGGCCTGAGCCCGTGGCTGCTTCTCCCCAGCCTATGGGCTCGGGCCAGAACAGGGTGACCAACACAAGCCTGAGGAGGACTGGTCTCTCCCCAGTCCTCCCCGTCAAACAAGAAGGCAGGGGGAGGGTGCAGGGTCCACATGGGTGGTGCACACATAGGCCCCCATGGGGTCCTGAGGGACAAAAAATTGGGATCAAGGTTTTATTTATGTAGAAAATGCAGAAATCTGTACATTCCTTAAGCCAGTCCCGTTGAGCCAGTCCTGTCCCATCCCTGTACCCTAACCCAGTCCTACCTGGCTTGAACACCCCCTAAGACAGAGCTGGTCTCTGGGCTTGGGGCTCCCAGGCCTGGTCTGGGCAGGCAGACCCTACCCTGTAGTCCACTGGCTTCCAGTCTCCGAGGCTCTCCTGGTCTACGAAGGGGACCCCCCCACAAAGTTATTTATTGAATTTGCTGTGCCCACGTGGCTCTGCCTGTCCTCCGTCCATCAGTCTGTTAGCCCCTGCTGCTCTTTCTGCCTCAACCAGGACCCCATTCTGCCTCCCCAGCCAGCCTTACAGGAGTAAGTTCTATCCTCGTGTTAAACTAGGATTCCTAGGCTGCGAGTGCTGCCACATTCAATCCTGATCCCAGGCACCCCACACATACTCTTCCTGGTGAGCCTTTGGGCCCCCACCCCATGTGGGACCTGGATTGCTTGAGGTCTCTGCCCGTGATGGGACAGGTTGCCCCCCACCCTCTAGCAAGTCGGCTGGCCAGACTGCATGGGGATGGGCCCTCAAGGGCACAGTTGCCTTTCCTGATGGAGTCAGGCACCCCGTGCTTGTGTGCTGTGTGTGCCTCAGGTCTTCTGCTGACCCGTCCAGTAATTTAGTTCTCCAGCCTGGAAACTTCTGGTAGAGCTCTACTCCTGGACAGAGATTACTTGTGGGGGAAGGGGAGCGTGAAGGCCAGTATGGAGCCTGGGCCATCCAGCTCTCTGGGCCTCTGTCCATGTTTGAGAAGCCACACCCTTCCTGCCCTGGATCCTCTGTTCTGAATCAAAGGAGTCCTCATCCCCTGCCCTGGCCATGTGATTATGTTTGGTGATTGACTGAAGTGCTGGTGCTGTGTCCCTCAAGCCCAACCCCCTCCATGGAGGCCCCTTCCCAGTGACACTACCAGGGGCCCCAGTCCGGGCCATCCCTCCTTCACGGTTGCTCCTGGGAGCCTCCCATCCTATCATGTCTGTACCTTGAAAGCTGCTGCTGCTGCTTACAGAATTATATTTTTTTTCTTTTGAAGAGTTTAAGAAGTTGTAATTTTTGTGTCTTGTCATGTAAAAGATAAATAAATATTCTAAATAAATGCTTGCTTTCAGAGTCTGTGCATGGGTGGGACAGTGAGTGCATGGGTGGCTAGCAGGTTAGCCGGGCTCTCTCTGCAGACCCGCATTGCCCACGCCTCCACCCTTGTAGATCCACCACCCTTGCAGTTCCAACCGCCTCCTTCCTACCGCACAGTCTAAGGGTGCAGGTAGGCAACCTTGCCCAGTCTTTCGGTTCAATCTCCTTAGATGTGAGAAATGGAGCTAGGCATAGGGACACCCTACCACCCCGCCCCCGGGTTCCCAGGGTGGAGCAGGCAGGCGTGGCCCCTCTGACGCAGCCGCTGCTGTCATTGCTATCCGCCCCTCCCCTTGCCACTGGTCCTTGGGTCCTGCGCTCAGAGTGGTGCATTGTGGGAAACTCCTGAGCACTCCTCGGTATCTGCAGCCGCCGCCCGCTGTCGTCCCACCCGCGAAGCGAGTGCGCAGTGAGTGCGCAGCGAGAAGCTGGAGGCCCAAAGGAAGACGTAAGGACACAGGCCCTTCCAAGGGCGGGCCTGGACTGGGAAGTAGGGTGGGACTGGGGGCGCTGGGTCTGGTGGCCAAGCAGTAGAGCTTTGGCCCTGAAGGTCACTGGGGTTGTGGCGGAAGCACCTTGGTCTCCCGGGCTCAGAAACCCTGGGGAGGCAGAGGAAGCAATTGGAAGAAAGGGATGTAAGTGCAAGTCAAAAATAACCAGGGGCAGATCTGCTCTGTGCCAACTTGATGCCCAGTGGCTAAGGTCTCTCCAGAACTGTGGCATGGAGGGGATGCCAGGGTTTCTTGGGAGGTGGGCAGCATCTGGGTTTCTACACTGGTCATCTCTGCATGATGTGACCTTCAAATGACCTTCATTGTGTTCATTTTGCCTGGTGGGGAGGGGGGCTTAGAGCTTGAAATCTGGCTTCTCGCAGTGACTCCCCCTCCCTGTACATGGGCCAATTGTCCTCCCAGGATGGAGGCAGACAGGTGGTCCTGGGTCTTTCAGACAGGAGCCCCTATGGGACAGGGTAGCCAGGCCCCAGTCTCCCCAGCTAGGACACAGAGAATCAAGGTGAGGCCTTTCTATAACCTGGGGACTCTGTGTCACCCCCACTCTATGCTACTGCCAGGCACCCTCTGCTCTACCATAGCACAGCAAGGAATGCTTGCCCTTGAGCTGGATGAGGAGGAGGCCTGTGCTGAGGAAAGAGCACTAGATCTAAGCTGGGTGGGGCAGATGGCTGACCAGAAGCATAGGCTAGCAGCAAATGGTTTTTCTGCCTCTATTTGATCTCTTTCTTGTTCTAATAGTCCTGGTGACCTGGATCCACTCTCCCCAATGATAGAATCTGAGAACCCAGATTCTGGGCTCCTTCCCTGGCCTTCCCTTCCTCTCAGACTCTGGTCAGGCTGAGACAAGGCCCCAGAGCATCCCGTTCTGTGAAACATCAACAAGCTCCCAAGATAGCATGCAGCACTCAGCTCTGCCAGAGCTCACCATGACACCTTCCTGCCTCCCTTGAGCAAATACTCTCTCCCAGTTTCCAGACTTAGATCCATGTCTGCTACAGTGTGGGGTAGACGGTGTATGTGAAATAAAACTAGGTTATAGGTGAGGAAACTGAGGCCTCTGGTTCTTCCCCCTTCCCAACTTTTCAGCAGTTGTAGGGGCTTCTCCAAGAATGCTCAGAAGCAAACAGAGGCGAGGCCTAGGAAGAGAAAGGACTGGATTTCCAGGATACTCCTTGGTTGGAGCCCCTGGAGAGTCCAGGGGATTGAGAAGGGTATCTCCAAGGGGCAGGGGCAGAGGCAGGGCCAAAAGAGCTATACAGAAGGTGCCTGTCCCTGTTATCACCTCATTGTGTCTCCCTCCAGACCCATATAATGCCCAGAGGTGAGCTTTCCTGAGACATTGTGATCCAGCCACCTGCCAGTCCCGCAAGCCCCAAGCCAGCTGCCAGGACAAATCATCATGGAATCCCGAGGAAAGTCAGCCAGCAGCCCCAAGCCAGACACCAAGATGCCTCAGGCCACAGCTGAGGCCAAGGCCACTCCAGCTGCTGATGGGAAAGCCCCCTCGACCAAGCCTGTGAAGAAGGACACCCAAACAGAGAAGCAGGAGCAACCAACAGCCCCTGGGCCAGCAATTACCAAGAAGACACCGGCCAAGGCAGACCCTGTTCTTCTCAACAATCACAGCAACCTGAAGCCAACCCCCACAGTGCCTGCAGCCCCCAGCAGTCCTGACGCAACCTCAGAGCCAAAGGGTCCTGGGGATGGGGCAGAGGAGCATGAGTCCAACACTGGAGCCCGAGGTCCCTGGCCTTGTGAGAACTTGACCCCTTTGTTAGTGGCTGGGGGTGTGGCCGTGGCCACAATGGCCCTAATTCTTGGTGTAGTCTTCCTAGCCCGGAAAAAATGATGCCTGGTGTCCAGGTGGAGGCACAGAGCCACTTTCTGTACAGACCTGAATATATAGTGCATGCAAGGTCCTAGATACTTATCTATACACACACACAAACATACACACACACATGTATATGTATGCTACATACATCCATGCAGCAGGAGAGAGACCGACAGGGAACCCACCTCCACTGACCCCAGCACACTCTCTCCCAAGTCCTGGGGCAAGAGCCCAGCTCTGCAGTTTGCAGGAAGCACTAGCATGGGGCAGAAGGGATAGCCTGGACTAGGAACAGTCGCTGCGTGGGGCTCTGAAAGATAAGTGGTGGATAGACTGGCCCTGTGGGGACATTAAGGGCATGGCTACTCTCCCCACTTCTGTTTTGTGTGTCTGGGGACAATCTATCTGGGCCTGATGCAGGGGAACCAACCTGTGGTGGGAATTCAAATCTGCAGAGCTACCTCCACCCACTGTCCCTGTCCTGGCTGAGTGAAAACGCCAAGCTTAACAGCTAAATTTGGGGTGGGATTTCCCCTTCCCTTTTTCAGTATGTGCCCCAGGAGAGCTCCTGAGGCTAGGACCACCTTACTCCATGCCCAGAGCAGCAACTGGTTTGGTTTTTTTTGGGGGGGGTGTCGAAATACTGGCATGGAGGTAGGAAATAAGGAAGATCCATATTACAGTTGTGCCAGCCCAATACCTCCCAAAAGACTGCCCTGCCTGCACCCAACACCCCCTTGAGTCTAACAGCGTATAAATGCAATAACACAGGTAGAGTAGAACTGCCCAGTGGGTGACAATCACCCACTGCCTGCAGGAAGACCTGCTGTGCAGCCCCTCATAGTGCGTCTGGCCCCAGCTTGCCCCTTGGTATGGTGACAGTAGGCAGGTTTCCCAAAGGCTACAGTGGGCTCTAAGGAAACATTGCCCTCACCTGGCCAGTGGCCGTAGGGACCTTGGGCCTGAGTGGAGGCTGAGTGTGAAATAAACTGTTACAATATGAAGGCTGGGCTGGTGTCCTCACCTGCATGGGGCTGGGAGGGACAGAGACTTCCTGCTTGAGTATGTGTGGGCCACAGATTCATCCTATGGGCTTTCCAGGAAGTCCTAGGTCCTCCTTCATGCCCTGATCCTTCTGGGCTATGTGCACCCACAGTCCCAACCAGATCAACCCCTTTCCCAAGCCTTTGTGGGAGCCTGAACCCAGATGGACATCCAGGAACTTCACAATGGCAACCCCCCCCAACCTGGGCTGCTGCCCACAGTGCACTGGGACTGTTCCTCAGTTAGAAACTGCCTGCCAGGTGGGAGGTGGTGGCACACACCTTTACCCAGCACTTGGGAGAGGCAGAGGCAGGTGAATCTCTGAGTTAGATGCCAGCCTGGTCTACAGAACGAGTTCTAGGACAGCCAGGGCTACAAAGAGAAACTCTGTCTTGGAAAACGAAAAGGAAAAAACCCTGCCTGCCAGCAAGGAGGGCCCCCTCCATCCATGAAATGCAGAGCAGAGGCAGGGTTCCTCCTCTGGTCACTTCTCTCCCACAGCTCTCAGTGCATTCTGACCTGGTTTTCAGCAGTAGGAACTGTTCATGGCTCCAGCTGTGAGGCTGTAGAGTAGCAGGCTGCAAAGAGCAAGGCTCATTTTGGAATACATCACCCTGGTTCCCCAACCCCACTCCATGCTAGGGGCTACTGAGGCTGGCATGCAGGAGCTTGCTAAGCACCCTTCCCTCCTGGAGGCTTTCTTTGAGCTGTTTTTTTTCTTTCCAATTTCTTGGTGCCCACCTTCCTCAGAGTAGTAGCTCTGCCCACATAACACATTCCATTCAACTCTGGACAACTCCGACAGGGTGAGGACATCGCAAGCGTCCCCCACTTGTCCTTGCCCAGACCACTCTTCCTTGTTTCTCTTTGACCACTGTCACTACAAGGTGCCTCTTTCAAGTCCAGGCCGGCACCTGCCTGAACCAGGGCTTCCTCAAGACAGGCTGCTGTGGACATGCTGAACACATGGCCACCTCTGACTCTCTGCCCTGCAGGGGCTAAGGCTGCACTGCCTGCCTAGACATTCACTGCCTCGTCCAGTACTCACATCTGTCCATCCTTTGCCTCGCACCTTAAAACACACGAGCACTTCCAGGCGTTGTATTGCACCGGGAGGCTGCAGAAGTGACCATGCCTTTATGCTGTGGCGAGCCACTGAGAGCTGAGAGCTGGCTCTTCCATGTGGTGTTCTTCTCATGTTCTCGCTCCTTTATGGTTCTCTATTAAAACACCTTGAGGTTGTTTCTAAAATCCTAGTGCCTGGGGCTGGAGAGATGGCTCAGTCGTAAAGAGCATGAACTGCTCTTCCAGGGTACCTGGGGTTGACTCCCAGCAGCTGTGTGATGGCTAACAATCATTTGTAACAGGTTCTGATGGCCTCTTCTGACTGCCACAGGCCATAGGCACACACAAAATACATAGATGTGAATACAGGCAAAACGCCCACACATGTAAAAATTAATTAAAATATTAGGGGTTGGTGAGATGGCTCAGTAGTTAAGAGTTCTGACTGCTCTTCCAGAGGACCTGGGTTTGATTCTCAGTACCTGCATGGTAGCTTACAAGCTGTAACTGCAGCCCCAGGGAACTGAGCTACACATACATAAGGCATATACACATGCAGGCAAAATGCCAGTACTCATAAAATAATAAAATTTAAAAAATTAAATCTCAGTAAAAGAAAATATTGGCACCCTAGACAAGGCAGAAATGAAAATCTTTAGTTTGGACCTGGGATGGTCTTTACAGGCACTGTTGTAGTGCAGGCATGGCTGTTGCTGGTGTGCTACTGGAAGGCCGTGGGACTTCTTGTCACCAAAGGGGGGTTTATCTGTTGTTATTTGCCTGTTGTTAATTTTTAGACCAAGTATGGCTGCATATACCTTTAATCCTAGCACTTGGGAAATAGAGGAAGGTTGATCTTTGTGAGTTCGATACCAGCCTGGTCTACAGAGTGAATTCCAGGATCGTCAGGGCTACACAGAGACCCTTTCTCAAAACAAACAAAAATGTTTTGCCTGCATGTATGTATATGCACTGGACATATGTCTAGTGCCTGTGGAGGGCAAAGAGAGCATCCGATCCCCTGCACTCTAGCTACAAATGGTTGTGAGTGTCCATGTATGCTGACTAAGTCCTCTGCAAGAGAACCAAGTGCTTTTAACCATTGAACCATCTCCCCAGCCTGTGTGCCTGTTTTTTTATATATACAGGGTCTCAATATGTAACCCAGGATGACCTCAAATCTATACCTCCTGCCCCAGCTTCCTGAGCACTGAAATTACAGGCTTGCAGCACCATGCCTGGCTAAAACCAGTCTTACAAATGGGAGGCGGGGACCAGAGGTCAACTTGGGTATCAACCTTAGGCACTGTTTCATTTATCTACCTTGTTTGTTTTTCAATTAAATTTTCTTAAAATTTCTATTTATTTATTTATTCATTTATTCATTTCGGTTTTTTAAGACAGGGGTTCTCTATGTAGCAGCACTGACTGACCTGGAACTTGATCTGTGGACCAGACTGGCCTTGAGCTCACAGAGATCCGCCTATCTCTGTCTCCTGCATGCTGGAATGAAAGGCATGTGCCACCGCTGCCTGGCTCAACGTTAAAATTTTATGTGCATGAGTATTTTGCCTGCATGTATGTCTGTGCACCACTTGCATGCCTGATGGTGAGAGGTCAGAAGAGGATGTAGTATCCTTTGGAACTAGAGTTACAGATGGTTGTGAGCTGCCTTAGAGGTGCTGGGAATTGAACCCAGGTCCTCTGGAAGAACACTCAGTGCTCTTAACTACTGAGGCATGTCTCCAGCCCTGATTTGCTCTGTTTTGTTTTGAGACAGGATCTCTCACTGGTCTGGGACTAAGTAAGCTAGATTGGCTGATCATTGACCTTCTGGGATTCCTCTCTCCCCAGTGCTGAGGTTACAATTTTGAGCCACCATGCGTGGTTTTGTCTATTTGTGGTGGTGGTGGTTTTCTTTTTGTTTGTTCAGTTTGGTTTTAATTTTTCTAGACAGGGTTTCTTTGTGTAGTCCTGGCTGTTCTGGAACTAGCTCTGTAGACCAGGCTAGCCTTGAACTCACAGAGATCTGCCTGCCTCTGTCTCTGGAGTGTTGGAATCAAAGGCTGTGCACCACCATTGCCTGGCTTATTTAATTGTTTGTTTGATGTGGTTTCTGGGGATCCAATTCAGGAACTTCCCGATCCAACTGAGATCCTTCCCCCTTACTTTATTATTCATTTTGCATTCTAAGCCTTTAATGCTGCAGTTTATTGCAAATGGTTTCTCAGTTGGTGCATAGAGGTTTACCAACTGTCACACTGCCCCTTTACCTTCTGGAATCTTCTGGAGACTTTGCCATGTTATCTAGTCCAACAATCTCAGCATATACTCACTTAATCCATTTGGGCAGGTGTCTAGACTCCCTGTGGGTGATCAGTCAGGGCTCTCAAGGTGTTTCTGTTTCATTGGAGCCAAGATGGCCCCAGCCTCAGAGAGCAGACAGGCCCCTGCTACCCATTGTGACCCCATCTCCTTTGCCCTGCTTGTACAGCCTGTGTAAGCTTACAGTTGTCACCTGTGACTACAGCTCTGGAGGTTCTTTCTTCACTTCCAGAGGAACGTTAGAACTAGGGAGCAAGATAAGCATGGAGGCACATAGATGTAAATTCAGCCTTCGGGAGGCAGGGTCAGAGGGTGGAGAGTTTCAGATAGCCTGGGCTACAACATGAGAACATTTCAGAACAATAACAAAACCAAAAACAGCAAAATGTTGCGGGAGCTCCTTCTGCTCCTTCAGCCAATAGCTGCTGAGATACCA